>JARUHE010343851.1:0-10359 GCA_031471125.1 Archaeomysis grebnitzkii | reverse complement strand
TTTTAATATATTTCTTGACACATTTTAATGAGTCATTCATTTCGACTCACTCGCTTTCTAGTATATAATTCTATGGGGGTTATGTGCTGATAGTACTTATATAAAGCAGAGCTATGTGTATGAGTCTGTATCTGACTCACTAAGTCTGGAGAACAAAGTAGTGCCGAGTTTTGATTTTTTTAAATGAATGTGCATTGTTCCCACCTATAAAAATAAAGATGAACTCCATCGAGAGATTGGGAGCATTTGTTTGAAAAAAAAACTTCTAATGTAATTTGTATTAAATAATTATTTCAACGGAAATGTTTCGTATCTATGATTCATCATGAAGTCTAATGCTAGCACAAGATGTTTTGTTTACATTCACTTTAGAAAACCATTTTATTGCGAGGAAAACTGTTAATATAAAAAAATAAATCCTTTACATGGGCCTACCCGCCTAGACCAGACTTTTTGACCCAAATTTTCTTAATCAACAATTGTTTTGTACCCAAAATCTTCTTTCCTATTAACCAATTTGAAGCTAGCCCCTGACATAGGTTACAATCTGCCAGTAAAACAATAAACCTATTCACGAACGATTATTGCGATTTTCCGGAACTCTCCCATGACCATTGATAAGAGGTTTATTAAAAAAAGTGAACATCTGATAAAAATTAAAAATTGGGTGAAGTGATATACAAAACATGAATAGAGCACAACAGAGATTCCTCACCTTCATCGTTCACCGAGTCTAGGCTGGAACTTCCTGAAAAAATCATTTGGTGTTTAGAAAAAAATTGGCGAAATCAAAGAAGAAAAAACGAACGAAAATAAATTTGAATTAAATTTACTTTAAAAGCAGTGTCGATCATTATTTAGGGTCAGGTAATCAAGGTAAGAACTACAGAGGTCGGCTGATAAGTTTATAGCCTGAGACAGGTTAATAACTTGGTTTTTAAAACCAAATGAAACTCTAGGAAAACACTTGAATACACAATAAATTATCTTCACATTGTTCACTTTCTAAAGTTAGTTTCTAGTTCCTATGAAAAGAAATTAACAGTTTCTTTGGACCTAATCTTTGCAATTAGAATGTGTTCATACTAGAAAACAATTATACGTATTGTGGCTATTCCAATAGCGTTTAAAGATGTTCAACGTCCACTCTTTTATCAGATGAGGGATCAGGCTTTTACCCTTGAAAATATCTGCATTTGAAGTTTCGAGTATCTATTTAGAGAACAAAAGTACTTCTCTCCTCAACATTGGGATTATGTAAGTCTAGCATTATCATTAAAATTTTTCGTTTTAAAACAAATGTATAGACAGCAGAGGTCTGCACTCATGACTACAAACCTATCAGTCACTCCTCAATCTGAGATTACCCAAATTATATTTCCAAATGGGTTGGTCACTTGAAACCGGACATTGTGGGAATGATAATACTGTAACCGTGACTTAATGTAATAAAATGTAAATTTCATAATATTTTGTAGTGAAGTTAATTATTGAAACTAATCCGATATAATTCACTTAAAATCAAACTTTTATTTAACATAAACTAGGATAAACGGATAATTTATAGTTGCTGGTTTGGATTTAATAATATGTTCCATATGTTTTTGGTGTAATTCAGCACGAAATGAATTATTTTTTTGTTTGGTTCATAATGTAAGTGAAGTGTCAATTTTGGATTGAATTAACCTGGAATAGGATGAAATATAACTCAAATCCAGACTTTAGAAGGGTCTACTAAAGTGAAACTTGTTTACTGAATATATTCATCTATGTATATGAAATCATTGATGAATAAATATTAGGAGCCCAAAAATATATTGTGTAAAAATTAAGTAGAATAAATAAGTTGTGCATATAAAAAATGGAACAGTACTTTAATTCTGAAAATAATTTAAATTAAACAAAACCTTCATTGGAGAAGCAATCCAAGTAAAAAAATTGAAAATGTCAACACATTTGTTAAGGAAGGGATTAAAAATTAAAGTAAAAGCAAAACAATATATTAAAAGTAATATTATGCAGAACTTTTATGAAATGCAAAAAGAAAAAATATATTTAGCTCTCCAAAAGTTGATTCTTAAAGTTAGAAACTTTAATAATGGAGTTAATCATATTTGCACTCTGACTATAGCAAGGATAGAAAATTTCTATAAACAGATGTAGGAAAATCAGCAATTGAAAATATGAAAAATTTAAATAATACTTACATTAACCAAGTGTTGTACATAAAACTATGTTCAAGTTCTAAAATAGAAAGATTTGTTTAAACCTAAAAACCTTATCTGGCAGATGCTTTACCTTTCTCCAATTTGGGAGAGTGTTCGGGCGCCATGTTGTTCTCCGTCTCCAACGACCTCGGCCTCGCCAGTGATGGCTCGGTAGTGACCAGCGACCTCGAGTACGACTGTGACCCGTCCGACAGAGACCTGAGAAAAGATATGAATGGGGAAGTCACTTCAATTCTTAAAAGGGGGGAGACTGGAGGGGTTTCCCTTTTTCTAATGGAGGGGCACTGGAGGGGTTTCCTTTTTTCTCACCCTTCATACTTACTACACCCAACAAAAATAAAGTACATAAGCTTTTTATATTATAAGTACCAATTAACATTTTTATTCAATGATTTGAAAGTTAATGAAATAATGAAAAAACCTTCATACAATTAATTTACAATTAATAATTAATGGAAGATTAAAATAAAAAAGTTCTGGAATAATAAACTCGTATGTACAGGGTGTTAAACAATTGTTGAAACAAAATTATCTGACAGGCAACTGCTTTTTTTCATCAATTGTGAAACACCCTGTAAATAGTTTCAATGAAAAATATGACTTATTCAAAAAATATTGATAACAATTAATACAGAGTACCCATTTAATTACTTTTTTAATTCAGCTGTTCTTTGTTGGGATTTAGTGAACAATATAGTCTTCTGGGGTAATAAGTGTGGAGGGATGAGGTAAAATTATCCTAGGCATTTTTTCATTGATATATAAATTTAAAAAAACATGTAAATATTTTAGATTTTCTCTACTAGCAATTAATTTGTATTTTATTGCACCAAACCTTAGTGTTAAGCAAAGTCTGAGAAAATGCAATAACCCTAATTAACGATTAATAAAGCAAGGAAAACTTTAGAGTGTGTTTTCTCCTGGAAAAATATATTCAACAAACTTGAAAATGCTTGTTAAATTTTGTGTTTTTAACATCCACTTCCACCAGGCAATATAATTGTATACGGTAAGTTTTTAAATTTTTTGAAGCACAATAAAAACACATCAAGCAAGAATAGTTTTAAAACCACAATTTTTAAATAAAACATCACAAACCCCGGGGATGTAGTCTTTGCATTTGAAAACATAAAAAAAATAATTTTCATCACAAGCTATCAAAATATAATGACATGTTTTAGTTAATTTTATTATGCAATTTACTAGAATTAGAAACCCTAAATTTTTAACTTTCATAAATTCAGGAACTAATTTTATTCTCTGCACTTCATTAAAATTCGTAATTAATAACAAAAGTTAAACAAAAACAAAAGATTAAATATTGTTTCTAATCAAAATGAGATTGATTCAACAATTTCATTCTAAGTAATTAAAAAATTACAATTTTATATTGAAATAAAGAAGATTTTAGCCAAGGCTGTCCAGGATCTTGAAGCATTAGTCAAACAAAAGAGCTTTTCATTTATTCATTATGAAAATATAGTTTTAATAAAAAGTTCAATTATGCAAATTAAAGCCAACATAATAACCGTATTCAATTTTTACTCAAGAGAAAGGCAGGTTTCATTTTCACATACAAGAAACATCTGTCAACATATTTATAAAAAAAATCTCAATTGTCAAATTTGAATATTAATAAATGAACATTCATTATTTTATCATTTTGGTCAGCAATTAATTGACAGTTACAAACTATCAATCAATATTTTTTTCCTCACGTATGTAAAAAATGATGACATTTAACAATAAAAAAATTGAATTAAAACATTTTGCATGAAGTGACCATTTTTAAATGATTGAAAAAAAATTTACAAATAAATATGAAAACATTAAATAAGAACATGAAACAAGTGAGAGCTTAATCAAGTACAAAAAAGTGATGGCCCAATTAAGTACAAAAAAGGGATGACCCAATTAAGTACAAAAAAATTATGGCCCAATTAAGTACAAAAAGTGATGGCACAATTAAGTACAAAAAATAATGGCCCAATTAAGTACAAAAAATAATGGCCCAATTAAGTACAAAAAGTGATGGCCCAATTAAGTACAAAAAATAATGGCCCAATTAAGTACAAAAAGTGATGGCCCAATTAAGTACAAAAAGTGATGGCCCAATTAAGTACAAAAAGTGATGGCCCAATTAAGTACAAAAAAGTGATGGCCCAATTAAACAAAAAAGTGATGGCCCAATTAAACAAAAAAAGTGAAAGCCAAATTAAATAAAAAACAACCAATAAAAAACAAAAAACTCCCACCCAGACAAACATAATCTGTACCGTGTAATTGGGTATGGCCGCCTGACTACATTTTCGGGCATAATTCCACAGTCAGAGTGAGACCTGAGAAGGGATTGCCAATTAGTGTTTTTTTTTACTTTTTTCACAAAGTCGTAGTCAAATTTTCGATGGAAATCAAATCAAAAAAGATTTACACTAATTAAAATGCTAGAAACATTGAAAATTATTCATTAAGCTAATTATTTCAAAATAAACAAATTTAGTACAAAACTAATTGTTATTAAGATGTAGCTAATACATAAATAAAACTCAGCTGCTTAACTATTTTCTGTATAATTTATCAAAAAAACAAGTAACTTTTAGTTGCAATTACCCAAAGGTTTATTTAAGAGAATACTTGCATGATCTCCAATAAATTGAATAGTTACAGTGTTATAAAATCAAATGTAAAAATGAAAAATAATTCATATTACAAAATAAAGAAATAAATATTTGATCATCAAACAATTGGAGGGCTGCGAGGTAAAATATAATTATTACAACACTTGGCATACTTTGCCTCGCACTCTTTCGATTAGTAGGAATTGTAAATAAATTTCAATGGGTTGCCAGTCCTCTCTCATCCAAATAGGATTCACAGAAAGAAAAACTTAATCATTTTATAAGAAATTAAAATTTTATTGTCTATTTAGGTGCATATTCAATTTTATACGCCAGTTCATTGATATGCATCTAAAATAAAAAAGTCACAATGCTTCAAACATAATGCCATTTGTGGCAGATTAAACGAATGTATTTATAAATATATGCTGGAATAAACAAACTAAAAACAAAACATCAATAAATGTAAAGTTTTCAAATAATTTCTATAAACAATCAAGTCTTTTAATAAATACTTAAATTATTTATGTTCACATATTACTTAAATTGTTAACGCCAATCTAATACCAGAGAACAAAATAAATGTATTCATCAATTATTTATAATCAAAATTATTTAATAATTATCTAAATGAAAATAAATATATTGAACCAAATAATAAAACTAACAAAATGCGCAGAATTATGTTTGTCAAATCAGCGAAACCTACTAATATAGAAAACAGGAAGCAATCAACCATCATCAAAAATCAACAACAATGAACTAACAAAAATGTCTATACCTGATACTTTTTTATATTTTCAACAAGACCTGTTTTATCATTTTGACAAAATCTTTATCTAAATGACTTGTTATTATTAAGTAAATTTATTGATGATTTCATTGTGTTAATGTTTAAATGTATATACAAGGTTAATTCAGTTCTGACTTATAATAACCATTGATATGAATCATATAAAAAGTTAATGAACGAATGAAACAAATTCGATCAATAAAGAATAGAGCATTTATACATCATTGAAGTAAAACAGTTATCAAACATAGGAAGAATTGATGAACAATACAAATTGGAACACAATTATTTTTTGAGTTTCCTATCAAAATACATACAAGCTTCCATGGTGTTTGTGTGTAGTAAATGTTACTTTGCTATAAGAATAACAATTTTACCCTAATGATCAAATTTTGTTTAAGCGTACAGACACCCGATAGTGATCAATATAAGTTAGAGCTTCAAAATGGGGAGTACCTTAATGCATTAAGACAACCTACTAAAGTGGAATAAGGAAAATCCATAGACTTATGTTTATGGAAAACCCTTACATGCTATACCCAACTCCCTTCCCGTGGCGTAGACCCCTCTTCACGGGGGTAAGAAACTAATATATGATAACACACACATAACTTTTAGCTTGATAGTTTAAAAGATTCTTAATTCTGCTATAACATCTTATTTAGTAATTTGTCAATTACTTTTTGTAAATAATTTAGATAAATATATTTTTTATCAATATAAATATTGTTTGAGAATGAAAGCTTTACATTTGCTGCATACTTGTGGTGGAAACTTATTAACTTGAAAATAATTGTCCCATGTGAACATTTCTTAAGTTTAAATGAAAATAAATTCAAATTGACGTTTTGTCTTATGGAAGTTTCACAGCTCTACAAGCCTTCAGAATGTTGAGGTCAATTCATTTGGTGAATTAACTCACTTGATAAGTTAGGTTTGGTCTTCGTAGTTCTGTAGTGCATTTTTTATGTATAATAATTTGAGGTTCTACACAAACTTCTCAATTGTTATTAACAGTTTTTTAGGGTCAAGTGATTGCAGGTGCCAATACTAACAATATACCTTACATGAAGCACTGTGAAATGTTCTATCCCCATATGGTGTATTTATTAGTATTTTAATTAATGGTCATGTGTAATAAGATTCTATGTTTGCCAGATATTAAAATGATCATAAAAACATGTTTTATTTTATACAAATGTTATAGTTTTGTTTTCAGTTGTAATTGAAACAGTTAGCCTAATTTAAGATGTTCTTGTAAGATGGTGACATCATAATTTTTATCATATTTCAGGGCCGTGGCTTAATTTATAACTTGTCTGATTGGACGTTGGCTTGCCCATTTTAATATAATTGGAGAATGCCTTGGAACGTCTATGTGCTGGTGTATACGCTCACATCATCTTTTACCGGGTTGGTTACCTTACTAACTCTAGGGTGTTGGAATCCTAATGTTAATTTGAATTTACAAAATAAAGGATTAACATATATGTATTACCGAAACTCAAAGTATATTCATAACATTTGCATCTTCTTTACCTACGATGGTTAGAACATTTTATATTGTACAGACTCTATTGAAAGAATCTGACATTCACTCAAAGAGTTTTTCAGATTGACTATTTTGATCAAACAATCAAGTATCAATGACCCATATAACAAAAAAACTATCTCACTCAGCCTATCTACCAAAAGAGAAGTAATAGACTCTTCTATCACATAAGACTACAAGAAAAATTTAACTAGAGGAAATTTTGATATATTTTAGTCTACAGTTAGATTGAAATATATTTCACAAAACAGAGGAACCATTTATATTGAGAGTTGTGGAATATAAAACTACTCAGCACAAAAACGATAAAGTTAACTTATAAAAAGATATGGCAGGATCTAGTTGTTCAAATTCATTTAATCTCACTGAAGGTCTTACAAAATGGTGAAACAAAAAAATATTTACCTCGTTGAAATTGGAATTGGGTCTGTTCTTTTGGAAGAAAATCCTTCTACATCATTTATATCTAATCCTGTAAAAATATTCAAAAAGATTTTGACTAAAAAAATGAAATGGTTTTCAACAACTTTCACAAAAAATGTGATTGGAATTGCTTGATCATATATAATTCATCATTCATAATTCATATAGATCATCAATAATTCATTTGAAAATCAATTATTTTTTCAAGAAAAAATAAAACAAAACACTCACCACCTGGATGCAATGCCACTCTTGATGTAACTTCACAATACTTTTCTGGGGAAGACTGAAAAAATTCATAATCAACTAAAAAAATCTATAAAAACTGAAAAAACATTTGCTGCCTTCTAGAATATATTCCCTGTAAACTAACATTTACAAAGTAGCTCTTTTCTACTTACTTTCATTCTTCTATCTTAATTTCTACTTATTCCTTTTTATTTCTACTTTATATAATAAAACAATCTGATTTATTCAAGAGAAAAAGAGTTTGTTTGGGTTATTTTAAGGTTTAATAACTTTGCTTAATTATTTTGGGCTGTAATTTACATTAACAAATATTGAACTCACCTCATCTGGAATTTTCAGTAGAGACGTCGTGAGCTTCCTTTGGGGGATTTGATAGGGACAGGTGGCCGGTCTGACAGCTGGTTTTTCAGCATAGGGTGCAGGAGGAGCATACACCTGAGTGGTTCCGGTCTCTTCAGATGAACACCAAGCGGCCTTGGCACCGGAATTGGGTGCCTTAGGCGAGTGGAAAGACGACGGATAGATGGTGTGCGTCTCGTTAGTGGGAATCGCATCAAGGTCCTCGTGAGAGAGGGAGCTTCGAACTGCCCTGTCGACCTCGTCTGAGAAAGTGACGCACTTGGCATTGGTCACTCTGGCGTCACTCGTTGACGTCTTCGAGCCCTTCTTGGTGGCGTTCATGCGCTCATTGAGGGCTTGGGCGCGGTCAACATTCTCTTGTACGATCTTGTTGATCTCGGTTTCACTGGGCGGGTGCTGGTCGCTGGAGAAGGAGCTGTTCATGGAGACATTGCAGGTGGAGGAGGACGAAATACTCGACTTGCGCGAGTCCTTCTTGAAGGGGCGTTGAAGAGAAGAAAGACTCTCGCAAGACATGCTCTCCGTGCCGCTCGTCTGATCATCCTCGTCCAAAAGATTTGTCGAGGACTTTCTTCCCATGTGAGGGTGGTAGCTCATCCTTGGAGACAATGGCTGCAAAAGATCAACAATCATCAACCATTTAAAAAGTTGGAAGAACAATTCAGTAAAATTGCAATGAGTATCACCTGGATTGATGCAATGATTGTTCTTTGCAACCATAGGTGAGTAACTATTTATAATTGTTAAAAAATCTAATTGATTGTGAGAATGTGAGCGGGAAGAAATGTATATAGCTATAATGGTAACCAACAATGAACACAAGTAACTTTTATTTAATTTGATAAAAAATATTTGTAAAATAAAAAACTTTTAACATTCGCTTTCACCTGAAATATGCGTACGAGTGGATAATTGACTGACTCACCTGTGTCTATTGTATGCCAATGGAGTATGTATAGAGGGATACGTTAGTTAAGGATTGTGTAAATTATTACAACACTTGAAATTTAGTAATTCACGAAAAAAAGAGTCCAAAGTAAAAATTAGAAAAAGTCATTTAATCTAACATACCGTTTCATTTCTAATCTGTTAGTAGATGAACAAAATTTTTAAAAATTCATCAACAAACTTTTCAAGTCCTTATATCAAAATTTTCAAAGAAAAAGTGGAAAGCATCCTATAACTCAACTAAACTCAAAACAGCAATTAATTATATGAAAACAGATGAAAATTCATTGAACTCCTGGTCTTATTGTATTTTTTACCAACATAAATAATAAAAGCCCACATATAACCTTACTTGGTTCACATAACATAAAAACCTTATGCCACTCTTTGCTCTCTTCAACATAATATATTCAACTGATCCCAATCTCCCTTTGAAGAGAAAAAGACTCCCTATTGAGATATCCCTTTGTGGAGTGTACACTGCAGTCATAAATTTTTCTTGAAAATACTTGTAAATAGCGTAAATTTTGTTAAGTTTGGGATTATGGTGTAAGTTTTGATTGTATGTTTCATCATCAGTAAAGTGAAGGTACTGTATAATTTTTTATATATTTTTAAAGGCATTATAAAGTCATTGGAACCTTCAGAAATGGATTGTTAGTCCAATACAAAGAGTGTTTAGGCTTCTTTATAATTCCATTACAATGTGCAGTGGCAAAAATATACGGAGTTCTGCTTCAATAACAGGAAACCATTTATTTGGATCTGCATTGCAATGTTCTGCAAACTTATTGGTTTCAGTGCAAATAATTTCAATTACCTTGTCATCAAAAAATATATTGAGAAAGTCTGGAGGAGTTTCTTCCTCACTTTTCTATGGTTGTCTACACCTATTGGCTCATTGACTGAAATGTGTGGTGTTATAGGGGTAGAACTTAGGGGCAGATTAAACCATTGCCTGCTGTCAAATCCTGTGTCAGAGTCAGAGAAAGAGAGGGGGAGAGAACAAAAAGAAGAGCAGGAGAGAGAGAAGGAGAAGGATGGAAGAGAGAAGAAAGAGGGTGAGGAGAATGATAGAGAGGGAGAGAAAGAGAGGAGAATGAGAGAGAGAGAGAGAAGAGAAGAGAAGAGATAGAGAGAGAGGAGAGAAGAGATAGAGAGAGAGATAGAGCAAAAAATATCCTCCAA
>JARUHE010343840.1:0-10359 GCA_031471125.1 Archaeomysis grebnitzkii | reverse complement strand
TCTGGCTCAACAGAAGTTTCTGGTTCTGGTTCAACAGAAGTTTCTGGTTCTGGCTCAACAGAAGTTTCTGGTTCTGGCTCAACAGAGGTTTCTGGTTCTGGTTCAACAGAAGTTTCTGGTTCTGGCTCAACAGAAGTTTCTGGTTCTGGTTCAACAGAAGTTTCTGGTTCTGGCTCAACAGAAGTTTCTGGTTCTGGCTCAACAGAGGTTTCTGGTTCTGGTTCAACAGAAGTTTCTGGTTCTGGCTCAACAGAAGTTTCTGGTTCTGGTTCAACAGAAGTTTCTGGTTCTGGCTCAACAGAAGTTTCTGGTTCTGGTTCAATAGAAGTTTCTGGTTCAACAGAAATTTCCAATTTTGGTTTTGCCATTTTAAGTTCTGGTTGAAGCGAAATATTAATTTCTTGATCAGGTGGATCATCACCAAATATTTTTGATGAATCAACAAATGGAAGGTTGGTCGACACCTCGTCAGGAAACTGAAGTTTTCTCTGAGAGAACCGCAAAGTTCCTTCCGGTTGAGAATTTTGATCATTCATGACAACAACAACCGATGCAGTTGCGAGAGACGCATCGTACGTAGGAGTTGCTGTTTGAAAAAATATTATTTTATATTTTGTGTAAATATAAATTTACAAAATTGGGAACATGATTTTGCTTGGTGATTAAATGTTAAAGCTAAATCATTATCAAACATGTGATTGAAAGCGACGCTTATAAGCAGGATGGTTCTCATCTTTACAAACTGAGGATTAAATATAAAATGCGAAACTCCTTTATTCTATACAATATAGACTTTGTTAAAGCGAGACTCTTTTAATCTATACAATATAGTTTTTTTAAAGCGAGCCTTCTTTATTCTATACAATATAGAGTTTGCTAAGGTGAGACCACTTTATTCTATTCAATAGACTTTGTTAAAGCATAAAACTCCTTTAATCTATACAATATAGAGTTTTTTAAAGCAGCACTCCTTTATTCTATACGATAGAGTTTTTTAAAGCCAGCCTCCTTTTTTCTATACAATAGAGTTTGTCAAAGTGAAAATGCTTTATTATATACAATATAGAATTTTTAAGGCCAAACTCCTTTATTCTATACAATGATAGATTTTGTTAAAGCAAAACTCCTTTAATCTATACAATATAGAGTTTTTTAAAGCGAGCCTCCTTTATTTTATTTTTTTTTTCATTATAGAATATTATACAGCACATTAGCTACACTGGCAAAGAGCACTGTCGCCAACAGCATCTGGTGTTTCCAGACGGTCACCCATCCAAGTACTAACCAGACCCAACGTTGCTTAACTTCGCTGATCATACGGGAAGCGGTGTTTCAACGTGGCCAAGGCCGTTGACTCCTTTAGTATATACAATAGAGTTTTTTTTTAAAGCGAGTCTCCTTTTTCTATACAATAGAGTTTGTCAAAGTGAAACTGCTTTATTATATACAATATAGACTTTGTTAAAGCGAAACTCTTTTAATCTATACAATATAGAGTTTTTTAAAGCGAAACTCCTTTATTCTATACAATATAGAGTTTGCTAAAGTGAGACCACTTTATTCTATACAATAGACTTTGTTAAAGCAAAACTCTTTTATTCTATACAATATAGAGTTTTTTAAATCGAAACTCTTTTAATCTATACAATATAAAGTTTGTTAAAGCAAAACCACTTTATTTTATACAATAAACTTTGTTAGAGCAAAAACTCCTTTAATCTATACAATATAGAGTTTTTTAAAGCTAGCCTTCTTTATTGTATACAATAGAGTTTTTTTTAAAGCGAGTCTCCTTTTTTCTATACAATAGAGTTTGTCAAAGTGAAACTGCTTTATTATATACAATATAGAATTTTTAAAGCGAAACTCCTTTATTCTATACAATGTAGATTTTTTTTAAAGCGAGACTCATTTATTCTATACAATATAGAGTTTTTTAAAGTGAGACTCCTTTAATCTATACAATATAAGGTTTGTTAAAGCATTATTGTGTTGTGGCATTTCCATAATATGGATAATCATTTTATTGAGAATATATATCAACGTTAAATGATTAAAAACTGTTAGCTTTAAAAGTGTTAGTGTAATGAAATGTTATTTACCTCAAAGTAAACACATTTTAGTGTCTAAATGTTAGTGTAATTATTGTTTATATTAAACTAATATTATTATATTATAAAATAATATGACTAATTATATAATAATAATAATAATTATGATAAAATGCAATTCAGTTTTCATTCAATATCTTATTTTATTCTCTTCCCTTTTCCATAATCAAAATGGCGTCATGCTTTCTATAAATAAAACTTACAAATCTTAACTAGATTTCGATAAAACGTTCGTTTATACGATGAAAAAAGAATTAACTTTCAATAAAATTTAAATATTATCTTATACAAATATTATTTAAACGTTTAGACAAGAAATCTAATTAAGATATGTTTAATAAGTTCTCGTGTGCTACCAAGTTGACTATTTTTCTATATTTATTCTAAGAATTTTTCAAGTGCATATCATCTAATTCCCAAATAGTCCATTCTTCAAAAACCAAAGAGAAATTAATATTAAGTAACTTAATTTATTTGTAAAATTTTTCCATTTTTTTCCATGGGAAACATAGTCAAAAAATATTTTAAATTTCATATAGGTGACATACGAGCATTACCATTTTGAGAGAACCAGGAAAATACTAGCTAGGGAAACAATTATAAATAGAAAAAACGAGGAAGATGACTAAGTATCAGGATTCGGATGGGAGATGATAAAGTTTCTGAGTCTAACAACTTATTTACAAAGCTGATTATTAAAACGAAGTCGTTGCCAGTTGTAAAAGTTGTATAAAAACCATGAGAATAAATATTTTCGTAAGAATGTATATGATTGGTTGGTTTGTTGATCTGTTTAAAGTCCTTTTACACCCTTCAGGGTCAATTGAAGGAATGTATAGATTGTGATATTATAAGCATTATCATAATATTTGTACAACTTCTATGTAAATATATATATTTTCGTAGTACTTGCATTCAACAGGGTAAATAGATTGTTGGACTGCAGAATGAAATGGCGCCCACGGTACTTACCACAACATATAACAAAAGGAAAAAAGTTTCATCAATGGACATATCAAATTAATTTTTACAGATATTTTAATTTTTGAATTTTTAAAGTAGATAAACCTTTTTTAAAATAAATTATTGGTCCCAGAAGACCTGGTGGTGCCTTGAGACGCAAAGAGTCAAATTGCGTTCAAACTGTATATGTCTTCCAACTATTTTGGCGGTTATAGAAAAAATATATGCCTTATATACTACCTCACAACACACAAAACACGAATTCACACATTCCCTTAAAAAACAATTCCTCTAGAACACACACAGTGAAAATCGAACCTAAGATTGTTTTTTCAGAAAATTATTATATGAAATACGAATAAATAAATAAACTTTATCTATCAAAACTAAGTTCTAGTTTTAGTTCTATTTTTTTCAGATATGAAATAATTAAAAAATATTTATTTTTCTGTAATAGGAATACTTTAAATTTATTAATGTTATAATTAATTAAAAATATACTAACAATTAATTCTACAATTATTTTTGTTGAAACCTCTTATTAAAATTGGGGAACCATCGAAATAATGTTTACCTGACAAGGAAACTCTCGCTTGCTTAGAACTTCTTCCTGGCGTCAATGTGGTTGCCTCAGGTTCTTCTTCCGCCGTGGGTTCTAATTCAAGTTCTGATTCAGACCCTGATCTACCTTCGACTTCTGGTTTTGCAGTCGATTCTGCCTCTGCCTCGGGTTCTGATTCGGCTTCTGTCTCGGGTTCTGACGTTGATTCTGCCTCGGGTTCTGATTCTGCTTCAGCCTCGGGTTCTGATTCTGCTTCAGCCTCAGCTTCGGGTTCTGATTCTGCTTCAGGGTCTGATTCTGCCTCTGTTTCAGGTTCTGATTCTGCCTCAGGTTCTGTCTCAGACTCAGGCTCGGGTTCTGACACTGACTGAGGTTCAGCAGGAGCGGCCTCGAGCTTTCCTCCGGGAGAAACGGTTCCGGGAATGTAGGGGAACTCCCGGCATTTGGTGGAGGCGCCCGAAGGTCTCCATCCCACAGCCACGTAGGAGGTGCTGTTGGCAACCACGACCATTTCGATCTCTTGTTCCTCCTTCAGGATTCGCCAGTAGAAGGTCATGGTGTCGGAGAGTTGCTTCTTCGTGTACACTCCCAGGTTCACTTGGTTCTTCCTTTGGATGTGAGAGGCTGAGGATTTTATTGAAATGTTAATTTGACTTTATAAAAGTTCTAATGTATTGGGTAACATTAATGATTATATTGCAATGTGTTTGCATTACAATTATTTATAACACTGTGAGAACATCCTATTGTAACAAATTTACGTTCTTTATGCTGGGTATACCAGTAGATTAATGTTATCATCTATACAATTATTATCGTCATTACATTTATTATAAAAACAATAATAATAACATCACACGAAAGAAACCTCGTCTACTCACTCTCTTTGCACCCTTGTCCGAACCTTCCTCTGCTGCAGAAGCATTGTTTCCTCGGGTAGGTGTTCGTCTCCATATCAACACACTTCCCAAACCCTCCACAGTCCTCGTCTTCGTTGCACTCGTTCTCGAACTGGCACTGGGAGCCGAAGAACCTTGGTTCGCAGCGGCACTTGTTCACGAAAGAAGTGCCACGTCCACTGCACTTCCGGCGGAACTGCTGGCCTGTGGGGAGGGAGGGGGAGATGTGATTAGATTTTTCAGATAAATGAGGTGGTTGAGATTGATTGGGGGTCGGGGTCAATGTTAATTGGGGATGAGATTACGATTAATTGAGGGGGGGGGGATTAAGTTTAATTTGGGGGGAGGGTTAAAGATTGTTTTTATTGGTAACTTCAATGGATTATAGACCTTAGGACAATCATTATTAAAGCACAACCAGGGCAATGCTTTAGAGCTATGATGGCCACATGCTCCATAAGAATTACTATTGGAGTAGACTATGTGGCACCCCTAAAGTATTGGCCTGAGCACAACCATTTACGACATAAAAACAAATGCGTCTCATATAATAAAATTTATTTTCAACGATAAATTCAATGAGTTATAGCTTGACACTTTAAGGCCAGACTGAATTTACTAATAGATTATAAAATATGGCTTCAAAAGGATAAGAATTTTTCCAATGTTAAGTTCAATGTGTTTTATATCTGAAGCAATAACTATCCACTCACGCTTGACGATGTCGACATCGGCGCAAGTCCAAAACCGATAAGCACCGCCCCACTCTGCGGCCTGCCGCAGCAATCGGATGGTGCAGTCACGGCACTCCATACCCTCCGGCAGCTGAATGACATGGTGCTCAGCCCTGAAAAGAAGATTATTTGTCGTTGTTAACAATATTATTGTTATTATATAGTGGTGTACCGAAGCCGAAGCTTTGGCTGATATTGCCGCTTCTAGCAGACTTTTAATAAATACTGTAATAACAAGTAATACTTATATAACACTTCTCAGCTGAAAACAGCTCACAAATTGATGTGATAAATAGATATATGAACTTAATGTTTGTATAACTTAAAGGTTATTTTTTGAGGGTAGAAATAAAAGGGTATATAGCCTACTTCAAATTTATAAAAAGAAGCCAATGAGAAGAAAGAAGCAAAACCAAGACCCCCAGATCAACATCCTCAACACAACAATAGTTACACTAATACAGAAAAATAAATAAGAAATATGGCGTGAACACTTAACATATTATTGGGACCACACAACCAACACCCACATACTATGGAACACAATTACAGGACTCACAAACACAAAACCCAAACAGACACCCAACCAATCAATCACATTTAACAACAAAACAGCAATAACCAACCGACAAAAAGGTACCCCTTTCAGCAATCAATTCACAAACAACATCACCCATAAAACCCACACAAGCAATAGGAAAACTGACAGATATACAAATAAACTATAACCGACACCAATCCACATCACCAACACACAAGCAACACTAACAATAAAACAAACCAAAAACAACAACTCAACCGGTCCAGAACAAGAAAAACTATAGCAATAATTAAAAATACACTAGCAGTGTGCAGGGAATTTCAGATAAATCTGTACAATTTGAAAAAATTGTTGGCAATCGTGATGCCCCATACAAATTGGCATTGTTGACTTGAGTCCGTTATGGCCAGTTCTCCCATAAGGTGACAGTTTATATTTCGACTTAGTTGCGTCACGATTACGTTCTGGAGCAGGTGAAAGTTCGACTATCTGTGAACTGCGTTGCGCGGGCTACAATGCAGACTATATTTCCTCATTTTGTGGCTGGCATCATGCGTCAAAGCCAATCCGATCGTGTCATCCTTAACATTGGCCAATAAGAGGGGCATCCGCAGCACAACGATCTACAGAGTTATCAAGGAGCTCGGCCTAACACTTTTAAGCGCACGGTAAGAGGCATCTCCTGACCAACAGGATGAATAAAGTACGTTTGGGGAGGTTCAGGAAAGGCTTGAACTGGTTCGTCTTTGATGGGAATATGTTTTACAATCGATAGGGCTTTCAACAGAAGGAATATATATGTATATGATAACCAAACACAAGCTTGTATTTCACTAATTTGAATTATAAATATAAAATAAAATATTACAATTTTGAATTATCCCGAAATTAGGTTTGATAAGGTAACACAAAGATAAATAAAAAAAGGTCATTCTGCGCGCAGGCCATATACGTTCCCATACCAGAACAAGTTATTGAAACCTATACTGTATACGTTATTATAAATAAAGGCCTACCATTTTATGGTTTTCATTGCCACTGTAGCTATATGTTGGACATGCTAATTGCAAGGCCTATAGGCCTACACAATAAT
This sequence comes from Archaeomysis grebnitzkii, assembly GCA_031471125.1. Lineage (NCBI taxonomy): Eukaryota > Metazoa > Arthropoda > Malacostraca > Mysida > Mysidae > Archaeomysis > Archaeomysis grebnitzkii. Next base: position 3,456 of record JARUHE010343840.1, on the reverse strand, counting down.
GGCAGATTCCATTGTTGGGTGTTTTACATCACCTACCAGTGAGTTTATTGTCGGCAGAAGAGGAAAGAGAAAAAGACGAAGAAGAGGAAGATGAAGAAGAAGACGACGAAGAAAGCGAAGAAGACGAAGACGAAAAAAGGAAGGCGAAGAAGATGAAAACGAAAAAGGCAAAGAAGACGATGAAGAAGAAGATAACAAAGGTGAAGAAAAAACACAGACCAAGGCAAAGAAGAAGACGAAGAAACGACAGGACGAGAAGCTGAATGTGGCAGAAATTAGGGTGTTCCGTTGGATGTGTGGAGAAGGTCGTAAATCGGAAAGTTTTTCCAAATTGGAGGCATTTTTCAGAATATGTCATTGTTATTTTAACAATTTTGTATATATTTTAATATTCTAAAAAACTTTTATTCCTCACTAATTAGAGGGTAAATGAATAATTAAGGATTTATGAATGAAAAATAAAACAAAATAAAGTATTAAATTAAAGACAAATATGAAAAATATACAAAATAAAACCTCCCGAACATAAAAATAAACAATGAGAGGAAAAAATTAAAGGAAGTTTGAAAAGAGAAATTGTTGAAGGCCATAATAGTAAATAAAAAAATAGAGACTCCAATGCAAGAGAAATAGTAAAACAATTTTAATTGTTGTTTACAACATTAAAAAGTTACAATATATTGATTAATACAATTATTAATAAACATCTATTTGACTATTTGTTTATTAATACAATCATTAATAAACAAATAGTTAAATAGATGCAAATTAAATTAAATGAACAATTACCAATAATGAAAACAATAATAACAACGAAAATAAAATTTGTTCCTGCCTTATAAACATAACAAAACTAAAACTAAAAGTAAAAAATAAAATAAAACATAGCTAAAAATAAATAAAAAGAATACAAAATTAAATTAAATAAAAAATAAACCAAAAAACAAATAAAAACAAAAAAGTAAAAACAACAAAACTAGAAATTAAAACAAAAATGAAAAACAAAACAAAAATAAAAATAAAACAAAAAATAAAAAGTAAGGCAAGACTAAAAATAAAAGTAAACAAGAAAAAAGAAAACAGGTAAAAACTAAGACAAAGAATAAAAAAAACAAAAAAACAAGAACAAGTGAAAACAAAAATTAAAAACAAAAACATAAAAATGAAAACAAAAATGAAAAACAATATCAAAAATAAAAATAAAACAAAAAATAAAAAGTTATACAAAACTAAAACTAAAAAAACAAAAGATAAAAAAATAGAAACAAACAATACAAAAAAAATGCCAAGTCATTAAACAAATAATTCTCAAAAAAAAGAAAGAAAACATAGCTAAAAATTAAGACAAAGAATAAGAACAAAAACAAAAAAAAACACAAGAACAAATAAAAACAAAAATTAAAAACAAGACAAAACTAGAAATAAAAAACAAAAGATAAAAACAGAAACAAACAATAATAAAATAAAATGCCAAGTCATTAGACAAATAATTCTCAACAAAAAAAAAGAAAACATAGCTAAAAATTAAGACAAAGAATAAGAACAAAAAACAAAAAACAGCACAAGAACAAATAAAAACAAAAATTAAAAACAAGACAAAACTAAAAATAAAAAACAAAAGATAAAAACAGAAACAAACAATAATAAAAAAAATGCCAAGTCATTAGACAAATAATTCTGAACAAATACTTCAACGAGGAATGATTTATGAGAAAATAATCGAAATTTTATTTATTTTAAATTTGAAAAAAAAATAATTATAAAAAAATTATTAGTAGTATTATTTTCATCTTAATTATTATTTTAGTTATTAATATTAGAGTATTTTTAATAAAAATTGTAGTATTAATATTACTTTTGTCTAAATAATACCAATAAAAATAATAACAAAAACAACAATATCAAAAATAATAATAATGATGATGATATAAACAATAATATTAAAAATAATAATAATAAATAATATTGAAACTATAATAACAATAATAAAATAAAGAACAACATAATAATAGTAAAACACAATAATAAAATAAACAATAACATACTAATAACATAAGTAATAATATAATAACAATAATAAAATAAATAATAATAAAATAAACAATAACATAATAATAATAATAATAATAAAACAGATAATAATATAATAATAATAACACTATAACAAAAAATAATAACATAATAATAATAAAACAAATAACAATATAATAATAACAACACTTACGTAGTGTCAGTTGTGATGAATTTGGAGTCTTGTGTAACTGGGGTCAAGTCTGCCACAGGCCTTTCCTTCGAGTCCAGCAACTCCAGTCGAAATCCTCCCTGAAATAAATAAATAAATAAATAAATAATAAATAAATAAATAAATAAATAAAAAATAATACATGAAAAAAAATAATAAATAAAAAATAAGTAAGAAATGAAAAAATAAATAATTAATAAAACTAATAGTGAATGAAATAAATAATAATAAAGAAAAATAAATAATAAATAGAAAATAGAAAATAAATAACAAATGAAAGGAAAACAATTAATAGTGAATGAAATAAATAAATAAATAATTAATAAAATTAATAGTGAATGAAATAAATAATAAATAAATAATAAATACAAATAAACAATGAATAAAACAAACAGTGAATGAAATAAATAAGGAATAAAAAATAAATAACAAATAAAATAAATTTAATACAAAACAAATAATAAATATAATAAGGACAATACAAAACAAATAATAAATGAAACAAAGTTAATAAAAAATAAACAATAAATATACAGTAATAAACGCAATAGAAAATATGTAATAAATAAAATAAATGCAATAAAAAATAAATACATTAGAATAACACAAACCAAATAAGCAAATTCCAGGAAAAGTTTAATGTATTACATTAATATTAAGTATTGAAAAATAAATTTAAGAAAAGGTATAAATTATTATACATAAATATAAATCTTTATGAAACTTTTTAGCAGAATTAGTAAATTGAATATACAGAATTAAAAAATAAAAATAAAATGATTTCAAAAGTATTCATAAAACAAGATAAATTTAATTATAATTATTTATATTTCATATATAACCAGAACGACTAAAACTTCACGAAATGGCAGCTGTCACATGTGATAGACAAAATCAAGAAACTTAAACAAATGAAACTAAAAAAATCTTTATAAACATGTCTTTAAACAAATGAAAAAGTAAGTTAAGTCTATTTTATGTCTAGGTTAAAATCTGCTAACATCAAAACTACAAAAAAAAATCAATTCGTGTCCCTCCAAGAAATTCATCGGGAATTTTGACGTGGCTGTATTCCTTCAAATTTTCATATGCTAAGATTAATCGCCATATGTCAGCTTCATATCCTTAGAGTACATATCATTTGATATGAGTGATAGTATTAAGGTTAAGTGGGGCGAAGATCGGTTAAGTTTGATTAGACTCGCTATATAAAA
>JARUHE010343829.1:0-10360 GCA_031471125.1 Archaeomysis grebnitzkii | reverse complement strand
AAATGTCTCATTCGTTCAATTTTCGTTGTATAAAATGACCTCATTTCATACAGTCAAAGTGGCCTCATTATCAATTTGTTTGTCGTAGAAATACACCATGCTGACCGACCCCAAGTAAACTCTAGTTTTAAGACATTAAAAACAAACTTTACGGACCACCCCGAAGTGAACTTTTTTCTTAAGACATTACTGTATATCTAATCCTTGCTGACCACCTCCAAGGTAATCTTATCTTAAGGCATTAAAACCAATCTTTACTGACCACCCTCAATTAAACTCTTATCTTAATAAAACCAATCCTTACTAACCGCCCTCAAGTAAAAGTTTATCTCAAGACCTTAAAATCAATCCTTACTGACCGCTTTCAAGTAAACTCTCACCTTAAACACTAAAGAACAATCCTTACTGACCCCAGCCATCTAACCTCTTTCTCTGCAGTATCCTCCGTGCCCAGACCCTAGGGAGCGGTGAGGCTTCCCTAGTCCGGTATCAAGAGGTGTTGGGGCCCTTGGCAGAAACCTGTCGTGAAGAGGTAATGACCATCAACTTCCTCCAGAAGTTCAACGCCTTGAATCATCGACACCCGTATTGGAGCTCTACCCACTTTGCCGCCGCTTTCGACCTTCCCCGTGCGTTCAGCCACGCACATGTGAAGAGGTTCGTATTGTGTGTGTGACCAAGTCGTGATATTTTTTGAGGTGTGTGAGTGAGGTTGTATACACCTGTGTGTCAGATGATGTCGTGTGGGAGATTGTACACACGTAGTGAATGATGGCGTGCCTGAGTCGTGTATAAAGTAATAAAAAAATGGTGCATGAGATCGTTTACAATAATTATGGAATCTCTTGTTCCCACATTTTTTTCTTCAAATATAGATTACTGTAATATTTTATATACAAACTTTCTACAAAAACATGTTCACAAACTGCAAAAAGTACAAAACGCCACTGCTAGATAATCACCAAGACATCCAAACTCACGCATATCACCCGATTCTCAAACAATTACATTAGCTTCAATAGAAAAACGCATACAATATGAGATACTAACGTTAGTTCGAAAAATGTTTGCACACCATGGCTCCTCATTACCTTTCAGATCATATAAATATATACACTCCATGCAGAATACTTCGCTCATCCACTTCATTAAAACAAGTTACGGACTCATATTATCCTGCTGGCCCAATACTATGGAATTAATTCCCATATTTCATTAAATTAATCAGTTCGTATGCCTTATTTAAGAACAAATTAAAGACTTATCTTTTTAGTAATAGTTTTTTTTATTATTATTTGTTTTTAATATTTATGTTTCTGAATGTTTTAGCAAAGCGCACGAGAGGTTAATATAGTTGTGCGCTATAAAAAAGTTTTTAATAATAATTATTATTAATATTAGATGTTATTTTATCGAAAATATTTTTATGCATTTTATTATCATTTAAAAATCAAATTTATTGTATAGTTATTAAGCTCATATATGAGAATTTGATTTGAAAAAACAAAATATAAATATAATTTCATATAAAAAAATTTAGTTTATGATTAATATTCTTTTTGGCTATTCAAATCGACTTTCGGTATTAAAAACTTTCGAACAAAAAAGAGTTTTAATTTAATTTATATATTTTAATCTTCAGTAACTTAGATGATCGTGAAAACAGGGAAGGAAAATATCCTCTACACGTTGCCATAGAATTCGAATCCACCGCATGCTTACAAAAACTGTTATCCATTGGCGCCGATTTATCAAAGAGAGATGTCTTCGGAAATACAGCTCTTCATGACGCAGCTAGAAAAACAAACTTTATGTTAGATGTAAGTTTAATAAACTTTTTTTCGAGTTGTTAACAGTAAATGGTTCCATTTGATCTTATTTTTCTATTTATATTTATCGATACATCTTCATCTGTTTGTTTATATTTTTATTCATATTTAGGTTTACATCTATCTATACAAATGTATATATCAGTTCATCTTTTCGTTCATTTCAACTTATCCATCTGTCAAGGTGCGTCACCGTAAATCATATAAACTTATCATCAGTATTCGGGTAGTTTTTTGTCAAATCACTTTACTTAATGGGTCATGGATTGATATTTCAGAAAGTCTTACATAGTCTTACATATTTCAGTGAGTCTTTGTCTTATCATAGACTTATATATTTTAGTAAGTCTTTGTTTTATCATAGACTTATATATTTCAGTAAATCTTTGGCTTATCATACTCTTTTATACTCCACACAAGGAATAAAGATCATCAAACGTGGAGACGTAGATTGCTGCCAGCGTTGAATAAACTGAACTGTTTAAAATTCGTTGTGATTTGAAACTTGCCATTCGTAAACTAAAAATTTAACAAGTTTTCCTAAACTGTTGGTACTTTTTCTTAAGTGTTGTAGATTTGATTATGAGATATAAAGTATACTTTAGCCTTAAGTCCTATCATAGACTTATATATTTCAGTAAGTTTTTGTCTTATCATAGCTTTATATAGTTTCTAATCTGATTTATGTTTGTATAATTAAAGTTTTATATAATTTATAATCTATTTTATGTTTGTATAATTATAGTTGTGTATAGTTTCCAATCTGATTTGTATTCATTTAATTATAGATTTATATAGGTGCTAAAAATACAAGATGCCAGCTCCTTTTCCTTTGGTTGTTTCGGATAAACTTGTATTTTCTTAAAATAACAAGTTTATAAGTTGCTTCCTTAGCACTATACAAATAGTTTTACTTCCATTACTTTATAAATCGAACATGCAACAGGTTTTCCATGCTGATGAGGTAGTCAGTGCTTATATAAACTGAACATAAATGTCAATCCAAACTATTTTGCCAAAATTATAAATAAGATAAAATTGCGTAATTTTAAATTCATGTTTTTTCATTTCATTTTCTAATTAAACTTTGAAAGGTTAAGGTTATATTTTATACTTTCTTCAAATCCATTAAAATTGTTCTTACATTGATAAGAGCAATGCTTATTTGTAAGTCTTCAAGTTGTTATTTATAAAGTTTAGTTTTGTGCTTTGTTTCTTTACAGTCGTTTAAGGATTTTGTTAAACAAGAACACATCCAGATTAAAAACAATCAAGGATCAACACCTTTAATGCTGGCAATTCAAGATAACATTGAAGAGAATATTTGTTTTTTTCTCATTTTAAAAATTCAGTTGAATGGAAGCAAAGAAACAACAATCGCACATTTCAAGGATGCTCAAATTCTTAAGAAAATAAAGTTTGGTTCAAAGGTAACTTTGAATAACTTGTGTTCCGTCTTAAAACAATAGTTTTTCACTCATAAAAATACGCCACAGTTTTTGCAAGCTTTGACATAAAAATAATAAAGGTTTATAAATGGTGTTAACCTACTAAAGCCTTCAAATATAAATTGCATTGAGCTTTCTTATAATTCCCCGAAGTGATTTTACCTAAAAATGATAATTTTCTTTAATAAATTTGACAAAAAATAGATTTAAGGCATTTTGCTGCAATTCTCTAATTGAGAAGCGCAAGTGAAGCCAAACAATTAATTATTTTGTCACTGTAACAATCATAATAACAATAATTGTTTATAAAATATAATAATTATGTTTGGCAGCTAAAGTACTTGGGGGGAAATTTGCTCCATTGGGTAGAGAATTTTGACTCTCTCAAAGTGGCGTTGCAGCTCGAAAACGACATCAACGCCGTCAACACCAAAGGGGAGACGCCGCTACACGCCAAAGTGAGGATGTTTTCTTTTTAAAAATAGACACATTTTTTTCAATATTGGAATATTTTATTTTGTTTTACGTATTTCTTGATATGAAAAATGTTGGTGTAATTTAAAAAAATATTCATAAATATCCGCGTCTAAAAAAGTCAGTGTTCGTATAGACAACCACGTATGTTAAGCAAATAAAACCTTATCTTGAATACCAATCAGTCTATTTCAATTTGCATTAGCATTCGATAATACATTGCGATCCAAAATATGTTGTAAGTTTATTCAAACGAACGCCCCTCATCCTCTGAGCAGATTTAGTTTTGTAAAGCCTGTAACCGTCTCATGAGTTATATGCGTATTCATACAAAAATTGAAACTCTACGTTGTTCCGTCATTGAGTAATAAATATACATACAGACAGACAGACGGAGAAAGATATACTAACAGACAACCCATCACAGGCAGCATAAATACAAAGAGACATAGAAAACACATACACACACACACACACAAACACGTACATACACATTCATACACAAACACATAAACACGCAAACACGCAAACACACATACAAATGCACATACATACGCACAATCACACACATAAACGCACATACATATGCACATACACACACACATATATACACATAGTCACACACACATAAACACACACGCGCGCACACACATACACATATGCACAAACACACAAACGCGCGCGCGTGCAATAACACACGCTCACACACACACACACACACACACACATGCACTTGCGCGCACACACACACACACACGCGCCCACACAGGCACATGCATACAGAGGCATACACACACACACAGACACACACACATGCACACACACAAACACAATTAATAGTTATACATGATCAACTGTTATTATAACTAAATGAACAACATAATGTAGGTCTAAAAGAGACGCCATCAAAATATATTAGTTTTATGAAAGTTTGCAGTGACACCAGTGCAGTCGTTTTTGCATTGCAATTCAGAAGTAATGTCTATGTTGAACACTATCATCATTCTTATTTCTTAGCAAATTTTTACAAAATACTTACAAATAAATGAAATTTTTGTGTTTTGTTTTGATAAAGTTTTTTAAAATTCTAAAAATTAAGACGCCATACTGTATCAAATAATAACGGGTTTGTTTCTTTGTAATTGCCACAATGTTCTAGTTAAAAAATATTGTTTTATAAGTTTTTAACATTCTAAGTAATTCAACATGTCTGTTTAATATTAAAAAATAGTTCCATATTGTTATATATAATTGATTTGCAAACCAGCATTTCACACCTCAAAATGTGTACTTCAAATGTTTTTTTTAAAAACAACGTTGAGAGATTTAGAATAAATTTGAAAAAAGTGTACTTAAGATTCCTCCAATGCTGGACTTACCTATTCACTAAACATGCTATAGCTTAGAGCCACACACCATCGTGGACCTCATTTAAAAAATATATTCTTATCTTATCATAAGTTTTTATTTTTTAACAATAATTCATCAAACAGAAGGGCGTCAAATTTCATATTGCTTAGGGCCTCAGCAAGTGAGAGTCCGGTCCTATAATCCTCCTTGTATTTTTTTATCTGTGGACTTGACAGCGCGATTGTTGATATTAATATATCAAAATGTTGGTATATGCCAGAATGTTTAATACAATTATATATACAACTTTCCATCAGTTTTAAAGATTTTTCACCTTTTCTTAATCAGGTGATGAATAATGAGCTGGAAAGCACTGTGTTACTGCTTGGCAGAGGATGCACTCCTGATATTCAAGATGAGCTTGGGAACACACCTTTGCATTATGCCGCAAGAGAACTCAACGGTTTTGCTTGCATTGTAAGTGGAGTTCCTTCATGGTTGTAATAACTAGACTTTGAACTTTTTCATTGCTATACCCTCAAGCTTTCCAATGAACTGAACAAAAATCATTGTTGGCATGTGGTTGTTTAGTAGCTTCCTTCGCATTATTTGTCAGTTATTCGTTTTCTCAATATACTTTATATACGTAGCAAAACAAGGTTAAAAATTAAAGATCGTTGATGTAAATCTATCAACCAATACCAATTTATTTTGAGTTTACTAAACCTATAATACTTTTGTATTGTATGCAAAATGTTTTATATTGGTTTAATTTTATAATAGCAGTTCAATACATTTGAACAATTTCAACATTATTCACTTTTTCAGGCTCTTCTTTTGTTTGGTGCTAGTATTAATGTTGTAAACAAAAAATTTGAAACGCCAAGACATATACTCGTAACTATAGGAAATAAGTCAATAGATTCAGGCGATTTTCTTCGTGAACATTTGATTTATATTTTTCATTGTCTTGGAGGTAAAAGGTAAGATTTGAACTCTTTTAACTGTGTATATACATTGTATCAAACAACTTTGTCTTTACATCGATTATATGAATTTTAGAAAATAATCTTATGAACATATCTTTCGATAAACTTCTATACTTCCTTGCTTAAACGTGAGATTTGTTCATTTATTTTTAGACATTAGTTCATTGGCACGATTAACCCATTGGTTAAAACAAACTGCGTTCAGACATCGTTTTTCTCCACCTCTCAGTTGATCATTCGAACCGTCTTGAAATATTTTGACATCCATATGTGCTTTCACTATACTATAATAACCCTTTGTAATTACATACCTTGTTTTTCTAAATAGTTCTGAGCCCTTTGTGTTTATTCAATACTGTTCTTTCTAAAACTATTAAGGTTAACCATTAGGGGTTAACTGTTGTCATTTTCTGAGGAGCCAAAAACGTTATTTCTGCTGATTTGCACTCAAATGAGCAGATACAATAAAAAACAAAGTGGTACAGTAGTTTAATTTTCCCTTTTCATTGATTTTAGAATAATAATAGTATGGGTGAACTCATTAAAGCCGCGCCTGGAACAAACGTTTTTATTTAAATCCCATTGACACAATGGTATACGGTTTTTATTGAATCAATATTTCATGATTTGATAAAAATCAAGAAAAGTTTGGTCGAAAATGTGCCTTAAGTTTATCCCATATTTCTTTGATTTCACGTGTTCTTTCTTTCTTTAATTGGTTGTGGACTGAGTCGAACCCATCCTCGCAGGTGCGAGAAGGTGTTACCCGAGTGCCAAGCGGGTTGCCTCCCAGACAGCACCTACAACGGCACTCCTCAGGAAGAGGGTCTGGAGTGCCGGACGCGATGGCTGCTGGACAACAGACTGGAGGAACTACAGACACAGAGGAGCATCAAGTGAGTTTTTAGGGTATCCATCCTACGGATACCCTCCCTGCAAACATTTTGGGCCAAAAAGTGTACGAAACACGAAGTTTTTTCGTTCCAAAAAGTGCCCGAAGTGTACACTTTATTTGGACACATTTTTGGCCAGAATCGGTTCCCTTAAAGTACACTTTATCAGGCAGATTTTCGAGCCAAAATCTGTCAAAAAAACGTACAAAAAATTTAATAAATAAATACAACAACGTATTATTATTATTATTATTACTATTAACGTTCCTATCTATTTATTGATTTAGTGATTCGAACTTACGACTGTCCATTCTTCACGCAGAAACAATATCCGCTCCGCCACAAGGACTTGTGCATGGTGTAGGATGTAAAGTGTTTTTGTTCTTATTTTCTTTTCGATTATATAAATTTTTATAGTTAATTTATTTTGTTAATGTACGTTATATTAGTAGTTAGTTATGTATTTATTAATAAATTGTAAATAACTTTTAGCTTATATTTTAGTCAATAATTTTGTAGACATTTTAAAATTGGCATACACATCAGGGACGATAACTATATATAACATACTAATTAAATATAAGTTTTGTAGCTAGACTTAATTTTTTCAAATATCCTAATTTATATAACTTAGATATGTTATAATAGCTAACCAAGTATGAATGAAGTTACTGTTATGGTGCTATAGTGATAACGATGCTATAATTAAAGTAAAACACGCCAAAATGATGTAAAGATAAAAGAACAATTAGAACAAAATGATACCTTCTTCTCTGTCCATTTTTGGGACAAAAAACGTACAGTATACTCCTCAAAATGTACTATTCTAAATATGATTTATGCATATTTCAAAAGCACACTTGACGCTGATTTTTTATTTCCTGATCCATTAGGAAGTATCCACTAATTGTAAGGTATATATGATTTTTTGTTTAATAAGAAAAAAAAAACGTACGAAACGTATACTTTTCGTACAGTTTAAAAGTTTTAAATTGTACTAAAATCGGTTAGGTCCACATAGTCTATATCTTTAAAAAATATATTTTTTTACATTAGAAACACTGTTTGAGTTATAAGAAACAATTTAATTTATAAAATCATGGCATTTAAAATGATCATACAGAATCGGTCCAAATCTAATGTGGCTCGGCATTCGTCAGTGAACAAAATATGGTTGACATCCGTCTTCATATACTGTCTTGCTCATTCAACTCTAGGTTCTCTGGGTTTGAGGTCGTCGGATGCCTACATCTTGATTGTTCTGGGTGTTTTTGGGGTTGTTTAGAAACATTTTGAATTCCAGCTTCTAAAAATAGAGCTTTCCTAGTATATCCATGGCTCTTAAGTACACATCGTTTGAGATAGGTAATGTCCTGTGTTGTGACTGACCAGGATTTATTTTTATCTCTGCGTACTTAGCTTTCTATACTTGGGATTTTGTAAAAATCTTCGAATTGTCTTCACATGACACCACAGTTTCTTAGCCACTTCATCTGCAGAGTTGCCTTTAGCTATTTCTTTTATAATTGTGTTTATTTTACCTTCTGTAAGACATTTTTCACGACCCCATCTTTTAAAACGTAGTAATGGGAAAGATCATTTTTCACCTGGAAAACAAAAAAAAATAAATGATATGATAACTAAGAAAGGTAAAACCTTGAAATTTTGCAAACAAACTAAGAGCAGTGCTTTGAGAGTTGTTGTGTGAGTGAATGAAGTGGGTCATTTGGGTGTTGGGTGGTTTATCTTAACTGTGAAGCGTGTAGTCTTAAGTGTGTTTATATGGAGAGTATTTTTGTCTCGCCGTGAAGGTGCTGTGCGCTGGTGTCTAATGGGCAGTCTGCGGCTGTTCTTATGGCTGTGTTTTGGATGGTTTGGAGTTTGTTTATGTTTGTGGTGGATGTAATGGGTGACCAGATGGTGTTTGCGTATTCTATAATGGAGCGCGTGATGGTTTTGTATGTTGTAATTAATGTTTCTTTTGTTTTACCCCAGTGTGTGGTGGTGAGGGCTTTCAGCATGTTTAATGTGGGTTTGACTTTTGTGATGGTGTTGTTTATGTGTTTTGAGTAGGTGAGTTTGGGGTCGAATGTTAGGTCAAGGATTTTGGTGAGGGCAAATGTTAAAGTTTTTCATTTTTGGTTTCACAGTTTTTTAATTGAACGAGGTTTAGAGATAATGAGCTGAATAATAACTTTTCTTAAATAAAAAAAATTCTATATAATATGTTTTCTTTAAAAAATGGTGTTCTATAGCTCAAAATAACTTATAAAATATTTCACTGTTTTTATAAGAGGTGAAAATAAATGTTGAAGTTTTTTTTAATTTACAATTTTTTCTTGAATAATAACTTTGCTTATAAAATATAAAAGCTTCTATCAAAAAATCCCTAAAAATGTTGTTTTTTAATGACCTTGTATAAGAGGTGAAGACAAATTATAAAATAATTTATTTCACAGTTTTTTTAGAACTTCAATTAATCTGTCATTAAGATTTTTGCCTTTTACTGAAACCATTTGTTACCTCTGGTTGATGGATGCCCTATTTTATCCAAATTCTATATTTGTTGTTGCCAAGAATTATTTTCAATTGTATTTTATTGTTTATTTTGTTGTCAAAAAGTATTTTCATTTTTATTTATTGTTTATTGTTGTCAAAAAGTATTTTCCTTTTTATTTATTGTTTATTGTTGTCAAAAAGTATTTTCATTTTTATTTTATTGTTTATTGTTGTCAAAAAGTATTTTCATTTTTATTGTATTGTTTATTGTTGTCAAAAAGTATTTTCATATTTATTTTATTGTTTATTGTTGTCAAAAAGTATTTTCATTTTTATTTTATTGTTTATTGTTATCAAAAAGTATTTTCATTTTTATTTTATTGTTTATTGTTGTCCATAATTATTTTATTTTATTTTATTGTTTATTGTTGTCAAAAAATATTTTTATTTAAACGTGTAATGTTGTCAAAAATTAATTTTATTTTTATTTCATTGTTTAATGTAGTCTATAATTATTTTCTATGTTGGTCAACTTTCTATCTTGCATGTTTCAGACTGATGTTCGAGACGCACAAAGACCGGCTGGGGAAGGGCCGTGTCCTGTGTCTGGACGGGGGTGGCATGAAGGGGTTGGCCACAACGCAAGTGCTGTCGGTGTTGGAGGCGCACATGGGATGTCCTCTGGGCGAGTGTTTCGACATGATCGCCGGCACCAGCATCGGGGGAATCCTCACGCTCATGATTGCTGATGGTATGGAACCCTTTTGGTTATACTTTGTTAGCCTTTGATGGCTCGTGGTAAGGTACATCTTACTCTTTTAATCTACAAGTCCCTTAGATTTACAATCTAAATATGTTTTTTTAAACACAGTGTATAT
>JARUHE010343818.1:0-10360 GCA_031471125.1 Archaeomysis grebnitzkii | reverse complement strand
AATATATATATAAATTTGAAAAGGAAAAGAAGCACGCTAGTTGCTATGTATATCGTTTTTATTCTTTCAATTTTTCGACAAACACTTCACTTTTCAGGATCAAGAATTCTAAAATACAACATATATTCAATTAAAGTTTTAATCTTAAACAAGGATGCAAAATTACCACGTATACTCAATTAAATTTGTAATCTTATAAATTAATACAAAATTACCACATATACTCAATTAAAATTGTAATCTTGTACATTAATACAAAAATACAATATTCAGATAACCTTTTCATGATCTTACAAATTATTGAAATAAGCTAGCTCTACAACGTATGGTATATTACAAGGAAAGAATATAAGAAAAAAAATGCAAAATCATAAAATTTGTGAACATACAAAATTAAAAGATTAAAAAGTTATAAACATATTATGAATAGCTTACCTTATAAACAACAAGTACATAAACGAAGAAAAAAGAGCAGAAGGGAACTTAAATTCTTTCAAAAGGTTACTAAAGTTTTTATTTCGGCGAACTCACAAGCTGAGACACCAATTGTTATTCTTATTGTCACAAGATGGACAGTCCAGCCGGTAAGTTCAAATTCAAATTCGGTTTAATTTTATAAGTATATACAGTTTCTAAAAAAAATTCAATTCAATCTATCGGGTCTGCATGTTGCTAAAATAACAAAGCTGCTATATATGGTAAATGGGTTGATCATTCTTCTAACTATGTTCTCTCATAGCGGAATACTTGCGGTTGACCAGTGGTAATCCAGATCTTACCAATTCTCCTATATGTTCAACTTCTCGACATCAGAACTGCCCGACTGTCGACCCGATGTAAAAATATGCGCAGTCTTAACAATTAAATTTTCAAACAATAACTTTCTTAACTTTTGAATTCTATAATCCGTTCCTTGCTGTTTATACCTTTAAGACTTCAAAGTAAATTTAATCACATTCTTAAAGCTTTTACAAAATAAATGCTGTATTTTTAAAGTAACATTTTAAATCTTCAAAATTAATATTCTAATATGTTTTTAATTTGAAGTTTTTTAAAACTTATTTTATCTTATTTGTTTACTGAATTTGTAGGCTGAAGATGTTGAAAGATTGTCAACGAAACTAGTTCAGAATAAATTACAAAGATGTGGAGTACGTCATTTTTATTTCATTGCTACCACCTTTTGAGAAATCTCAGTATAGGAAACTTGAATACATTAACTCATATTTTTTTTAAATTAACAAAATTTCTTTATTATTTTTAATACACTTACAATTGTTGAAAATATATTTTTTTAAATTTACTCTAAACAAATAATTTAATAATGATTCTTAAAGTTATATTAAAAAATTATTTACTTTTAAAATTTATTATTCATGTTATCACCTTTGAAATAACTTAATAACATATTGAAAATATAAACATGTATAATGCAATCAATATTTCCAATAAATAATATTGAAATAATGGAGTTATACTTGAATTATTTTTTTTATGAAAATTTGACAAAACACATTATTTACGAATAAAAGCATGTGTATAATAGGAAATGCGGTGTACTAATGCATATGTATACACACAACTATTACTCATTATTATTGACATGTCACACCCTGGCTTAACAACAATTGTTTGTTCATTTAATTTGTTTTAAATCTGTAACAGATTTATTTGTTTGAACAGAAAATTAATTTATTGAAGCTATTGTTCGATCTCTTTTTCATTTGCAACCGTTGAATACTTTAGCAAAATAATAAGGCAATGATACCATTACATTATAAGGTAATGATAACATGATACAATGAGGTAATGATACCATAAACTCAAAACAACTCATCACATCTACAATCAGAAACAAAAAGACTCTCAACAAAATCTCACCTCGACATGTGAGGTACTCAATTTATTAACAAAACCTCACACCAAGCTCGTTCATGTAACTACCTTGGTAATGCGCCTTCCCCACCAATGCATATTTTCACCCATGTAACTACCTTGGCAATGCACCTTTCCCACCAATGCAGAAAAAACCATCCCAACAAAGTATTACTTTCACATTTTACAACATCTCTTCACTTCAATCATCTCGACTAAATACAAAATAAATCAGTATTCCCAAACATATCACACTCTCAGAGCAAAGAACATAATCACAAACAGACAACAGAACATAATCATTCAACAAAAACTATCAGAAATATAGACCCTTCTGGAATTTCGTTTCCCAGAAACATATGTGTACACTTAACAAGACTCAGATGTGACCACCACCCAGACTTCAACATATGCCAACATAGATTGGAAAACACTACAGCTATGTTTAAATTAGATTGGAAAACACTACCAGCTATATTTACATTAGATTGGAAAACACTACCAGCTATATTTACATTAGATTGAAAAACACTACCAGCTATATTTACATTAGATTGGAAAACACTACCAGCTATATTTACATTAGATTGGGAAACACTACCAGCTATGTTTACATTAGATTGGAAACACTACCAGCTATATTTACATTACATTGGAAAACACTACAGCTATGTTTACATTATATTGGAAAACACTACCAGCTATATTTCCATTAGATTGGAAAACACTACCAGCTATATTTACATTAGATTGGAAAACACTACCAGCTATATTTACATTAGATTGGAAAACACTACCAGCTATGTTTACATTAGGTTGGAAAACACTACCAGCTATATTTACATTACATTGGAAAACACTACCAGCTATATTTACATTCTAGAGAACGTATAATCATAACATAATATAAGGCTATCAGACAATAATTATGTAAAGAACAATCATACATACATATACAGTAAAACTCCTGAAACATAGAATAATAAAACGTAGAAAGTTCTTGGAACGTAGAATCATGAAATGGAGATATCCTAAAACGTCCAAATCATTTATATGTATACAAGGAAAACGTGACACAAAGGCAGACGTAACGGTGTTAAATCGGTATGCCTGAAACAGAGATTCTTCTTATAACCTAGACAACATTTCTGTCTACGTTTTAGGATTTCTACTGTACATTATGTAAGTTACAACATGATACATTATATGTTGGTTCCACTGAAGGGTGAGGAAATAATTCGTGTCGCAGTAACAAGCCGCATTTACGAAGAATTTTACTCTTCCCTTTGGGTGCTAAATTTCAGCTCACAGGATGTGTGAGTCGTTCTTAAACGTTTTTAGTTGTTTGGAATCGTATTTGATCATTGACCCTGAAGGGTGTAAAATGACTTTAAACAGACAAACCAACCAACCAACAATAATACTTGTCTTTATGTTCATTAATAATCGGTGTATTAATAAACATCTCATCATAATCAATCGTCCAATATATACAGCCTCATGTCCTACTACTTTGTGATTACAAAAGGAGTTGAAGTTTCCCAAAAACAGTGATGGGCGTTTCTAAAAGTATTTTCAACTATCTGTGGTCACATTTTTCAAGTAATTGAATGCACGATTAATTAAATCTGAGAACAAAATAATATAATATTGGGGTAAGTGATATTTAGATTTGTGACTAATCTTCTTCCAATTTAGATCGAGAGAAACAATTTATGATTCTAGATAAAAATAAGAAAAACAGATATTATTTACAAGATACAAATGTATTATGCTTTTAACATTAAACAGTGAATGCATATTTAGACTATAAAATTGAATCATTGATGTTATTGTAAACATAGAATAATAAAAGTAAAATAGATTTATGAACTTTAATGGCTGGCATTATGCGCCAAGAAATAATATTTCAAATGATTGACTTTAAATTATAAAATCTATATCTGTAAATTGCCATTACTGTCGCACTTTGTTTGCAGTTCATTAAATTGGCTTAAGTAACAATTATGATCGCTGCTTTGAATCGGTCTTTCGCTTTAACATTGAGGTTAAATAACTTTGTGTATTGATCTCAAAGTTTTTATTTGAATGCTCACAAATAAAAGCATTTGTCATCGCCGGTGTTTATGTCGCAGCCATAATGAAGTGAACACTCGCTTCAACGTTGAATGATTGCGCCAACAGAGAGGACCGGTGGCACTTACGGTGGATGATTGAGCAAATGAATTTTTCATTTTAGTTATAACTTTTTCGTGTTTAATTTTATTATTAATTTTAATTTTAATAATAATTACTTTTAATAACTTTTTCGTGTTTAATTTTATTATTAATTCTAATTTCAGTAATTACTGTAGCTTTAACTAAATTATAATTCTAACTTTCACTGGATTTTAATTTTAATCTTGACTTTAATTTCGGTTTTGGTATTTAGTTTAATTTTAACTTTAGTTATAATCATAGTTGTAACTATAAAGTTGAAACTAAAATCAAAATTAATTTTGTTTTCTATTATATTTCTAAGCTGAATATAAACTTTAGCTTTAATTTTAATTTTAGCTTTCATTTTAATTCTAGCTTTAATTTTAACTTTAGCTTCAATTTTAATTTGATCTTTAATTCCAAATTTAGCTTTAATTTCAATTTTAATGTTACATTCAAATTTCATTTTTTATTTTATCTTTACCATTAAATTCAAAATTGTTTAATAAAAATAAAATGAATTGGCTTTTATTTTAATCTAATGTTAATATCATTTTAATTTTAAACTCAATTTGAAAAAAAAACTTACCTACTTTTCATTTTAACTTTAATTTAAGTTTATTTTTATTTATCAATTTAAAGTTTTATTTAAATTTTTACTTATAATTTTAACTTTAATTTGAAATAAAATATTCGAAAGTCTTAATTTTTACAGACTTTAAAGATTTTTGTTGTATATTTTTTTCGATCTTCCATAATTTTTCTTTGTAGAAACATCCGCTATTCCTCATCCTGATATCGCTCTCCATCTTTACCTAGGCCCTCCTCTCTTAAGGTCACACTCCATTGCAGCAGTTGACGTTCTCCTTTCAAATCTCATGTCACCCTCCTCTAATCTCATGTCACCTTCCTATAATCTAATGTCACCCTCCTATAATCTCATCTCGCCCTCCTCTAATCTCATGTCGCCCTTCTCTAATATCATGTCACCCTCATCTAATCTCATGTCTTCCTCCTCTAATCTCATGTCGCTCTCCTATAATCTCATCTCGCCCTCCTATAATTTCAAAGCTGCTCTCCTAACATCTTATGTCACCCTCCTCTAATCGCATGTTGCTCTCCTTTAATCTCAGATCGCCCTTCTCTAATATCATGCCGCCCTCCTCTAATCGCATGTCGCTCTCCTATAATCTCATCTCGCCCTCCTCTAATCTCATGTCGCCCTCTTCTAACCTCATGTCGCTCTCCTATAATTGCATGTTGCTCTCCTAAAATCTCATGCCGCCCTTCTCTAATCTCATGCCGCCCTCCTCTAATCGCATGTCCCCCTTCTATAATCTCATGTCGCCCTCCTCTAATCGCATTTTGCTCTCCTCTAATCTCAGGTCGCCCTTCTCTAATCTCATGACGCCCTCCTCTAATCGCATGTCCCCCTTCTATAATCTCATGTCACCCTCCTCTAATCGCATGTCACTGTCCTCTAATCTCAGGTCGCCCTTCTCTAATCTCATGCCGCCCTCCTCTAATCACATGTCCCCCTTCTATAATCTCATGTTACCTTCCTCTAATCGCATGTCGCTCTCCTCTAATCTCAGATCGCCCTCCTCTAATCGCATGTCACCCTCCTATAATCTCATGTCACCCTCCTCTAATCGCATGTCGCTCTCCTCTAATCTCATGTCGCCCTCCTATAATCGCATATCGCTCTCCTCTAATCTCAGGTCGCCCTTCTCTAATCTCATACCGCCCTCCTCTAATAGCATGTCCCCCTTCTATAATCTCATGTCACCCTCCTCTAATCGCATGTCGCTCTCCTCTAATCTCCTGTCGCCCTCGTCTAATCGTATGTCGCTCTCCTCTAATCTCAGGTCGCCCTTCTCTAATCTCATACCGCCCTCCTCTAATCGCATGTCACCGTCCTATAATCTCATGTCACCCTCCTCTAATCGCATGTCGCTCTCCTCTAATCTCAGATCGCCCTTCTCTAATCTCATGTCGCCCTCCTCTAATCGCATGTCACCCTCCTCTAATCGCATGTCGCTCTCCTCTAATCTCAGGTCGCCCTTCTCTAATCTCATACGCCCTCCTCTAATCGCATGTCCCCCTTCTATAATCTCATGTCACCCTCCTCTAATCTCATGTCGCTCTCCTATAATCTCTTGTCGCCTTCCTCTAATCTCAAGCTGCCTTCCTATAATCCCATGTCGTTCTCCTATAATATCATGCCGCCCTCCAATAATTTCATGTCGCCCTCCTATAATTTTATGTCGTCTTCCTTTAATCTCAAGTTGCCCTCCTATAATTTCATGTTGCGCTCCTCTAATCTAATTACGACCTCTACTTAAAAACACACCTATCAACAACACCCTTCCCCAATCTCATGATATTCGCACTTTCCTCAATTTCTTCCAACAACACCGCCTGCAATGGACCTGACAGATAACTTGTCTGGTGCATCTGAAAGGTAAGATTTAAAGCAAATAAAGCAAAGTAAAATTTATACAGTAATAGGGTAGTGGTGAGAATGATGAAATAATCCTCCTGCGTTTGTGTTTATAGTTTTAATAAAAAATCACCCACTTTTTCAACAGATTTTTTAATACTGTTTACGATTTGTTTCTACAAAATTTATACTACAAAATAAAAATGGTTTATAGTTCTTTAGATTGTAAAAGTAAGAAACATGTTTATTATAGACAATAACTAATTAAAGAAATAAATTGGAAGCATAAGTTAATGTGAAAATATTTAAATCATATATAAAAACTATTCTTATTTTAATAAACGATCAAACTATAAATAAGAATTCCATGAAATACATTATTAATGATGCAATTGATTGGTTATTGAGTTATATTAATAATTATGAAATAATAAAATGTTAAGAAATGACTAATGTTGCATGTTGATCGGTGTTATTAAATTGATTGAATATTGAAGACCTCACTTGACCAGGTGCATCAAAGCTATCTTTAGCTAAGCTCACAAACATGACAAAGGGGTTGGTCAGCTGTGATATTTTACGATGTTAATCATCTAAACACTTTTTGTGTTTTATTTTTAAAACATTTATAAAAATACAATTTTATAACTGAAGATATTATGTTAAATAATATAAGTTCAACATGCCATTAAATTATTAGGTCATTGCAAAATATATATCATCAATAGCATATTATCATTCATTTAGTATTATTAATTTTATCTATTTATTGCAACTTGATAAATTGAAGGACAATAAAATTAATCATCAAAATAGCAGAAAGTCTTATGAAAATGCTTACATAAAACAGTTTGTCGAAAGGACGAAAATGAGATGAACCGGCAGCAGATCATTTTAAAACGGATTTGTCGAAGCTTTCAAAAAAATGATCAGAATAGTTGACGATGTTGAAACTTCCTCAAGTTGACCACTGAAGGAGAACTTCGATGAGAAATCGACATAAAAACTTGCATCTTCCAAATTAATAAAATAAATTTTGAAGTATTTTTTAATGAACTTATGTTTTTATAACATGTGTTATATAATTGTTTTTTATATAGCCTTAACATTAAGAACTAAGATTTGTAAAATGAGTATTATAAGTTAACGTATAGCTTTTATAGAATAATTTAATTCAAATGAACAAAGTTAATTCGTTTCATGACTATATGACCGTCTTAAAACTTTTTATTTCACCCCAAATGTTTGGTAAGGTTGAATCGATAAATATAATTAAATTTTCATAACTCTAAACTTTTGTTTATAACTTTAAACAATTATATTTTAAATTCATTATTAAGGCTTGGTACTTCTGTTCATAAGAGTTGTTCTATATTTATTTTTGACTGTTTTGATGACCAAATAATTAATTAAGAGCCATATTTTTTCAACTAAAAATGCGATAGCATGTGAATTAACTATACAAACATTAAATTTGATAAACTGTCTAAATTTTTTGTTTAATTAAAAAATATAAATAAATAATAAATGAAAACAAAATAAAAACAAAACATGATACAGTAATATAATCTTGAGTTGGGTGTTTTGCGTTTTACAAAGACCATCTTCTAGCTTACAAGATGTTGGCACCTCGAACAACTATTCTCAATTGAAAATATTGTGAAGATGCCGCTTCTCATAATGTTTTGCGCTTAGGTTTTACCATAGATCAAAGACGTATAGTTGTACCACTCAAGAATTTGTAATGAAGAAACTCAGAACTCGAGCTGCAAGACACTTCCAGCAAAATAGTATGCCAGATACTTTAATATAATGTATTTATCTATGTGATTTCAACGTATTTTATTTTCTTCTCGGGGAAGAATGTTTTCTTTTATAATATCATTTAATACTTATATTTAAAATGTTATTTTTTGTATAAAACCTATATATAATCACGTTTAAATGTTTGATTTACACTATTGAATATATGTCATTACAAAATATTTTCTTGTTATTGATTTATAGCCTTACAAAAACAGACGATTTACATTGGTTTCTACGGGAAACATTTTGAAAGACTGCTCAATACTGCTTATTCAGGTCCAAATTTATAGCATTAAGTGGTGTATCTATACGTCTTTGATACATGAACTTACGAAGACCATCTACTTTTAAGTAGTTCAAACCATCGTTGTAGGCCTTTAGAAAAAACGCCTCCGAATCTCAATTTATTAAAGCTTAACTCCATTAAATTTATTTGTATTAAATGTTAAATTAAACGAAGACATTTAGCAATAACAGTTGGTTTTAACATTGTACTATTGCTTAGAGAAGACTCTCGTTTAAATAGAAGACTATGCAAGCAAATAATTTTAAATGACATTGCTGATTGTTGTACAAAAACAAAACACAAATATGTAAAATGAAAAGAAAAAAAACTTTATTCATAAAAACTGATTGAATGATTTAAAACTGTATGTTTCAAATAGCTAATGAGTTGATGAAGACTCCTATTTCGTGTGGACATTAGCTAAAACCTACAAGTTTACATTTTCCAATCATCTTTCTAAACAGAACTGAAATTTGCATATTCTTAATGGTTGCGTTCAGATGCACATGCAAAGTGTGTTTGCTGCATGCATGCATGCAAAAAAAACACTGCATGTGCATCTGAACACAACCAATATCTTACACGAACCTACAAGATATCTCTAAGATATATGTGTTTGCAGCATTTTTAGCTGAACGGGATTATTATTTCTTATTTCTTGTTTCATGTCTATGTTTCTTATTCCTTATTTCTTGTTTTAGTTGAGCGGGACTCTTATTTTTTTATTTCATGTTTCTTGCTTCTCATTCATTATTCCTTATTTCTTGTTGTTAGTTGAACTTTATAATTATTTTTGTATTTCTTATTCCTCAGTTTCATTGTTTTTAGTTGAGCGAGATTCTTAACTTTTATTTTATTTTTCTTGCTTCTTATTCATTATTCTTTTTTTCTTGTTGTTATTTGAACTGAATAAATATTTTTGTATTTCTTATTTCTTATTCCTTATTTTCATTGTTTTTAGTTGAGCGAGATTCTTAGTTTTTATTTTATTTTTCTTGCTTCTTATTCACTGTTCTTTTTTTCTTGTTGTTAGTTGAACTGAATAATTATTTTTGTATTTCTTATTGCTTATTCATTATTTTCATTGTTTTTAGTTCAACCGAGATTCTTATTTTTTTATTTTATTTTTCTTGCTTCTCATTCATTATTTCTTATTCTTGTTGTTAGTTGAACTGAATTATTATATTTGTATTTCTTATTTCTTATTCCTTATTTTTGATGCTTTTAGTTGAGCGGAATTCTTATTTTTTATTTCATGTTTCTTGCTTCTCATTCATTATTCCTTATTTCTTGTTGTTAGTTGAACTGAATAATTATTTTTGTATTTCTTATTCCTTATTTTTATTGTTTTTAGTTGAGCGAGATTCTTGGTTTTTATTTTATTTTTCTTGCTTCTATTCATTATTCCTTATTTCTTGTTGTTAGTTGAACTGAATAATTATTTTTGTATTTCTTATTTCTTATTCCTTATTTTCATTGTTTTTAGCTCAACCGAGATTCTTATTTTTTTATTTTCATGTTTCTTGCTTCTTATCCATTATTCCTTATTTCTTGTTGTTAGTTGAACTGAATTACTATTTTTGTATTTCTTATTTCTTATTCCTTATTTCCATTGTTTTTAGTTGAGCGGGATTCTTATTTTTTTTTATTTGTCTTGCTTCTTATTCATTATTTCTTATTTCTTGTTGTTAGTTGAACTGAATAATTATTTTTGTATTTCTTATTTCTTATTCCTTATTTTCATTGTTTTT
>JARUHE010343807.1:0-10360 GCA_031471125.1 Archaeomysis grebnitzkii | reverse complement strand
CATCTATTGTTGCCGGCA
Source organism: Archaeomysis grebnitzkii (assembly GCA_031471125.1). Taxonomy (NCBI): domain Eukaryota; kingdom Metazoa; phylum Arthropoda; class Malacostraca; order Mysida; family Mysidae; genus Archaeomysis; species Archaeomysis grebnitzkii. The sequence continues at coordinate 10,342 of JARUHE010343807.1, read as the reverse complement.
GCAAGACAGAAATTCCAACCATTATCATACATTGTCTACTATGTACAAATGATCTTCAAATTCCTTGTGCTTAATAATAATTCATAAGCTACTGGATGTTTTTATTCAGACGAGCTTTGGTGTGTGACCTGTCATACATACCTGTAGTTTATTTTTATGCATCAATGGATTGGGAATAAAGTACATATAAATAGTCTATAAGGTGAATTTTTCATAAAATGAGGTTTTCTCACTTTGTAACACAATTTTTGATTTGACATTTGTAGAGATAATTGTTTTTAAAGTTACTGAATGAATCATCGCAAGACATTTGAACCATCCGGTTCGTGGATTACTAGGATTGAATAAAAGTTATAGATTATGATCTGAATAATAATGTTGCTGAAATAAACTAGTACATGACCAAACCCTAAAATTTTATAGCAGATATAAAAACTTTTATTATTTCAATAAATTCAGAATTAAGAAGAAAATTTGTTCAAGATACATTATTCTTAATTTATTAGCGGAGACATACGGCACCACTCTACGACTTACTCTTAATTGTTGTTGGGATTCGTGGACTTGTGTTTATTCCAAAATAGAATAAACATTTTTTTTACATTTGATCTTACAGCATTAATTATTTAACATAAATAAAGTATATATATGCATTATGAATGATCAGTCTTAAATAAAACTTTCTGTAAAACTTGAATTTATTTAAATAACTCTTATTTTTATGCTGATTCTGAACTTTTATTTTTTCCGAAGTAGATTAAACATTTTTTGCTTTTGTTTTACAGCAATAACGAATTAACAAATAAAAGAACCATATTAAATAAAAATTTTCCATAAAATTTAATTTCTTGAAATCATTCGGTTTTTATGATGATTTTTCCCCAAAATAGACTAGATAAATTTCCTATTTTTGGTTCTACAGCAATAATTGTTTTACATAAAGGTAAGATGTATGCATTATAAATGATCTATCTTACATAAAATGTTATCTAAAATTGAATTTATTGAAATAACTCTGTTATGACGCTGTTTTGAAAAAAAAAAATTCCAAAAAAGACTAAGCAATTTTTTATTTTACAGCAAGTCTAATGTTTGTTGAACATAAATGAAAGATATATGCATTATGAATGATCCATCTTAAATGTTGACTTATTGAGTTTGGAACTAGGCGTCATTATGTAATAGTTTTTATTCAAGATATATCATTCATTATGCATATATCTTTCATTTAGGTTAAATGATTATTGCGCTAAAATAAAAACTAAACAAATTTTTAATCTACTTTTGAAAAATTTACAAGCTCATGAACACCATAAGAACATAGTTATTTCAATAAATTCAAGTTTAAAAAAAATAAGGCCTGTTATTCCTAATGAATATATCTTTCATTCAAGTTAAATGATTATTGCTTTCAAAGTCTACAAATCTTTAAAAACAATAAAGATTAATTATAACAGCAGTGCTTTATAATTTCTTTTGAAAAAATTGTTTTTCAACTCTAATGAAATTTGAAAATATTTTTCTTTTTTACAATATGTGAAGGTTTTTATTTTTGTTTTCATAAATTATTTTTAAAAAGAAGTTACATATAATGGTCTAAATAATAACCTTACTTGAATAAAAACTAATACATAAGCAAGCCCTACGGATTTATAGCAGACACGTATATAAATCATTTAACTGATTTCAACAAGTCCTTTTAAAATGTGGCTATTTCAATAAATTAAAGTTTTAGAACTTTTTATGTAAGATATATTATTACTAAATCCTAATACATATATCTTTCATTTATGTTAAATGATTATTGCTGTAAAACCAAAACCAAAAGTTTACAAATCCCTAAAAACTCTTAACAACAATCAGGAGTTACTCGTAGAGCGGTGCCTTACCTCTGCTATCATCTCGACTGTAAACTTGTATTGTTTGATTGTATAGTTAAATTAAAGTTTGTACAAAACACTAATAGAAGCATACATTCTGAGCAAAGATGATGGTATCTTTTTTATCTTTGATTTATACCAAACTTTTTCAAAATCATAAAAAAAATTTCAAATTTCAAAAAGTAAAACTTACTCTGCTAAAGTAAAATATATTTTTTTAAATTTTATTTATTAACTAAATTTTATTTATTAACTAAATTTATTTTAATTTGCCAATGTTAATTAAATTTTATATTTCAGATTAAAAATGGGAGATGTGTTGGAAGGAACAGAAGGGGGATTTGGAGGACTGATAATTCGAAAATCAAAAAAAGACGAAGATGATGAAATTTTCAAGAAGCCAAAAGTTATTCAACGTGGTTCAATTCTTGGTTTGGACAAACTTGCAGCTCTGAAAAGAAAAATTAAAGAAGATGATATCAAATCAAAACAAAATTCATCGTCATCTTCATCTTCTTCTGGCGAAAGTGACGATGAGAAAAACTCAAAAAAAACTTTCAGTAAAACAAAAAAAAAGGCTCGAGAATACAGAGATAAATATGATGAAACTCCATCGTATACAGGTGGTGTTGACTATACAGTTAAAAACAGATTAGTTGAAAAAGAAAAACGCCGAAAAGATAATTACGTACATTATTCAAGCAAAGACTCTCGCAAGAGAGGTGATGACAAGTCTAAAGAATATGACCGAAGGAAAGATGGTTATGAAAGAGACAGATATGAAAGAGACCGATACAAAAGAGACAGAGGTATGAGAGACTGGGTTAGAAGAAGGGATGATTATAGTGATAGATCTCACAAAGGAAGCTCCAGATCAGAACGGCGTGACGGTAAATACTCGGAAAGGTCGGAACGCAGTCAGCGAGATTATTCGGAAAGGTCCTCAAGAAGGGACTACGACACACCAAGCTTCAGTGATGCTCCGGCAACACCTCGACTATCACTGGAAGATGAAGGATGGGAGGAGGAAGAGGCGAAGCAAGCAAAGAAATCGACTTGGGATTTCCCGACACCAAAAGTCTCTTACAACAGAGATGAAGATTGGTCTTACAGAAGTGATCGCTCAAGTGTTTGGAAGGAATCTTTCAAGAAAAATAAACATCTCACTAAATCAGACTATGATGAAACACCAATGCCAACCCCAGCTTTCAAGAGTAATGCTTGGATGAATAGCAAAAGACAAAATGTGGAAAAACCTGAATTTAAAGATGCCGATGAGGAAGAAATGTGGGACGAAGAAGTTAAAAGGCAAGACCGGCTTTGGTATAATCTTGACCAAGGGTATGATGAAACATACAATCCATTTGCTGATGTTTCAAGCGAATATGAAAAAAAGAAATCTGAAAAAATTGAGAAAACTAAGAAAAAAATGAGTGCAAAACAAAGGCAAATTCACAAAGACAATGAATTGTGGGAAACAAATCGAATGTTAACGAGTGGCGTTGTTCAAAAAATTGATTATGATGAAGATTTTGAAGAAGAGTTTATTAACAGGGTGCATATATTAGTTCATAATATTGTTCCTCCATTCTTAGATGGAAGAATTGTGTTCACAAAACAACCAGAACCTGTGATTCCTGTAAAAGATTCAACCTCTGACATGGCAATTGTTTCCCGTAAGGGATCAGCTGTTGTCAAGGCCCGAAGAGAACAACGAGAAAGAAGGAAGGCTCAAAAGAAAGAGTGGGAGTTGGCTGGCACTCAGTTGGGTAACATCATGGGTGTTAAGAAAGAAGATGTTAAAGATGACGGAAATGTTGAAGAAGCAGATACTGACTATAAAACGGAACAAAAGTTTGCTGAGCATATGCAGGGGACAGAAAGTGGTGTGAGTGATTTTTCTAAAAAGAAAACAATGAAGCAACAACGCCAGTTTCTCCCGGTTTTCGCTGTGCGACAAGAACTTTTAAGAATAGTTAGAGAAAATTCGGTTGTGATTATTATTGGAGAAACTGGTAGTGGTAAAACTACTCAATTGACACAATATTTACATGAAGATGGTTATAGTAAACATGGTCTTATAGGTTGCACTCAACCACGTCGTGTTGCTGCAATGTCTGTTGCCAAACGTGTGTCTGATGAGATGGGAACAAAGCTGGGAGAAGAGATTGGATATGCTATTCGTTTTGAAGATTGTACTTCAGAAAAAACAATTATTAAATACATGACCGATGGTATTTTGCTCCGAGAGTCTTTGAGAGAGCCAGATATTGATAATTATAGTGCAATTATTATGGATGAAGCTCATGAAAGGTCCTTGAGTACCGATGTTTTGTTTGGTCTTCTACGAGATATTGTAGCTAGACGACAAGATCTTAAACTTATTGTCACCTCTGCCACAATGGATGCTCAAAAGTTTGCATCATTCTTTGGCGATGTTCCAACTTACACCATTCCCGGACGTACATTTCCAGTAGAATGTTTCTATTCTCGTAATGTTGTGGAAGATTATGTGGATGCGGCAGTGAAGCAAGCCTTACAGATTCATCTCCAAAATGAAGAAGGGGATATCTTGGCTTTCATGCCTGGACAAGAAGATATTGAAGTAACATGCGAGATGCTTGTCGAAAAGTTAGATGAAATTGACAATGCTCCCCAGCTTGCTGTATTGCCTATTTATTCTCAACTTCCATCAGATTTACAAGCAAAAATATTTCAAAGGGCTCCTGATGGTTTAAGAAAATGTGTTGTTGCCACAAACATTGCTGAAACGTCTTTAACTGTAGATGGTATCAAGTATGTTGTTGATGCTGGCTATTGCAAGTTAAAAGTTTTCAACCCTCGTGTAGGTATGGATGGCTTACAAGTTTATCCTGTGTCCCAAGCAAATGCTAATCAAAGAATGGGCAGAGCTGGTCGTACTGGGCCAGGTATGTGCTTTAGATTGTATACTGAGAGGCAGTATAAAGATGAACTGTTAGCAACAACTGTTCCAGAAATACAGAGAACAAATTTAGCAAATGTTGTTCTTCTTTTGAAATCTCTTGGTGTTGAAGATTTGTTGGCTTTCCACTTCATGGATCCTCCTCCACAAGACAATTTGTTGAACTCACAATACCAATTATGGATCCTCGGAGCCTTGGACAACACGGGACAGCTGACCTCACTTGGGCGAGCAATGGTGGAATTCCCGCTGGATCCAGCACTTTCCAAAATGTTGTTGGTTGCCGTTAAAATGAGATGTTCGGAAGAAATTCTAACGATAGTTTCGATGTTGTCGGTTCCAGCATTGTTTTATCGGCCTAAGGGTAGAGAAGAAGAAGCAGATGCAATGAGAGAAAAGTTTCAAGTACCTGAATCAGACCATGTAACTTATTTGAACATTTATAGGCAATGGCGGCTACAAAAGTACTCCATGAATTGGTGCAACAAACACTTTTTACATTACAAGGCTTTGAAAAAAGTTCGAGAAGTTCGACAACAATTGAAGGATATCATGGATCAGCAAAAGTTGGAAATGATTAGTGCTGGTAATGATGAAGATCTGGTAAGAAAATGCATATGTGCTGCATATTTTCATCAAGCTTGCCGTCTGAAAGGTATCGGGGAATACGTTAATTTAAGGACAGGAACACCTTGTCATCTCCATCCTACTTCAGCCTTATTTGGCATGGGTTATACACCGGATTATATTGTCTATCACGAGTTGGTTATGACAAGCAAAGAATTTATGCAATGTGTAACTGCCGTTGAAGGAAATTGGCTCGCTGAAGTTGGTGGTAAGTTTTACAGCATAAATGAAGGAGGAGCTTCAAGGCAAGAAAAGCGAAAGCATGCCGTCGAACACAAAGCTGCAATGGAGGATGAAATGACGCAAGCCCAAGAGACGATCAAAGCTAGAGAAGTTGAAAAAATTAAGAAATTGGAGACCTCAAAAAAGCAACAGATCTATGATGTTGGGACTCCCAGAAGAAATACAACGCCTAAGTGTAAATTTTAACATATGTGAATTTGATCATTTTTATCTAATATATGTAAATAAATTTTCTACAATTATTCTTTATTTCTTTATATTTTATTCAAATTAATATAATAGTTTCTGCTAAGTTGTAAATTATTTGTGTATTAAGTGTAAAATAAGAATATTTTCTTGATATTAAATCTGGAATATTTGTTTCAATTGTATATGGTTTAAATCTAATTAAAATGTAACACTAAAACACCATCTTGAACATAAGATAATTTGAATTATAATAATGGAAGTCATCATGGATGAATTATTATTGTCTAAATTTAGAACTGTATATTATGTTTCCATGTTTTAAATAATGAACAATTTTTATTCATCCAATTTTTTTGAATGAATAACTCGTGCAGGTCACGTCAATACTCTGGATGAATTTTATTGACATAATATAAATGAACTTTTAAAATAAGTAAGAATTATAAAATATGTAATTGATTTTTATATTTCAATAAATTATTTTTTCATATAAGTTTGTGATAACCTGAAAGATTAATAGTCTTCAACAATGCTAGTTAAATAAAAATATATAATATTTTTCTTATCTTTTTTATAATATAGTTTTGGAAGATTACAAGATTAATCTTAACATTTGTTTAAGATTTTTTTCTTAGTTCTTTGAAGATGAAATATTTTGCCATTTTGTTTTCATTGCAGAATAACTGATGTTGTAAAATAGTTTCAGAGCCTTGAAGGACAAAAACAAAAACAAAAACATTGAGCACAACAAAAAAACTTGCATCATAAATTAATTTATGTTTGATAATAATAAAAATATAATAAATTTATATACAGCTCATTGACAGTGGTTATAACTTGATGGACATAGAACAAATGAGGTAAGCTCTGTTGTTTGAATGTGGGTTGCCTCACTTGTGTTATTATTTGAGTTGAAAGACATTAACTTGAAGGATCTTGAATATGTGACAAACCTCTGCAGTCAAAAACGATGATCAACTTGCCAATTAAATACATCTTTAACTTATGGTAATACCAGAGATTAAATATGTATAGATGCACCACTCAATGTTATAAGTTTGGACCCAAATAAGCAGTCTTTCAAAATTTTTCCACTAGAAGCCATTGTAAATCAATAACAAAACAATATTTTGTAATGAATTATATTCACTGTTGTAAATTAAATGTTTATATGTGATTATATATAACTTTTATACAAAAGGTAACACTTAAAATATAAGTATTAAATGATTTAATAAAGAAAAAATTCTTCCCAAAAAGAAATAAAAATAATATTAAAATCACATAGATAAATACATTTATTAGCGAGTTTGTTATGAAATAGCAGAAATGAGCTATTGTGATCGCCCTTTCATAGTTCTGTAGGCGCCGTATGGTGTGTACACTCTTCAATATTGATTTATACTTTTATTTGAAACTTTACAACAAAGTTTGTTTAATAACAATTGCTGTATGGGCATTCTGACCAATATGCATTAATTATTTTTCAATATAATTGAAAATGTTTGATTTTAATGAAAAACAGATTTTTTCAACTTAAAAATTTTTCTTGGTTAAACCTTTTTACCAAGCTCATTTTTTCATTTTATTTGAAGCTCTACAACAAATTTCGCTTGTATGGGCATTCTGACCAATATGCAGTAATTATTTTTCAATTTAATAGAAAATCTTTGATTTTAATGGAAAAACAGATTTTTTGTTCAATTTAGAAAAGTTTGCTTTTCTTGGTTAGTTTTTTTCACTAAGCTCATTGTGAGTTTATTTTAAACTCTACAGCAAAGATTGCTTAACATCATTTGCTTGAATGGAAGTTTTTACCAATATGCATTATCTTTTTTCAATTTAATTGAAATTGTTTTTTTTTTATTAAAACACGTTTCTTTCAACTCTGACAATTTTCTTGGTTAAAGTTTTTTACCAAGCTCATTGTGAGTTTATCTGAAGCTCTACAACAAAGTTTGTATGGGAATTCAATTTGCACTATTTATTATATAATTTTCTGTAAAACTTGAATTTATTGAAATAACGTTGTTATTAAGCAATGCTTCCACCCTTCAAGTAGACCAACACCCAAGGCTGAAAATAACGTATATTTTTGAAACCAGTTTTTATATAGTAAACCATTTCGATATGTTGTGAAAGTATTCTAAAATTGAAGTATAAGCGTTTTTCTTACATTTTAATAAGTAATCTGTATGTCCAAGTCATAACATTGTTTTATGGTGAATTTTTCAAAGACGTAGGTCTTAAAATCAGTCATCGCGCATATTACCTCATATTTACTTAAAAATAATATCCAATACAAATCTGCTGTCTAATAAGTGTATTCCCCATAAATTTATTTTGGCTCGACGTATGCGCATATACATACGACCGCATTCATTATGTACATGCTTATATACAGTGGAGCAAATATTGAGTTGGAATAGTTCTATCGAAAGAAATGAAAAACACGATCTCAGAGGTACATTAAAAGTGACAGAACAATTAGGATAAAATTGGACTTGGAGAATCTCATTGTAAACTTTTCAATGGTTCTTGTATGTATGCACCAACCAAGGTATATAGACTAATATACCTTGGTATGCACATCTTGTGGGACGTTCTGATAAAAACTGAACATTTTTTTGATAGAGCTGCAGGAAAAAATAGATACAGTCGAACATAAAAAATTTGATTTAAATGTGGTAGGAAGAAAAATTGTAACTAACTGGATCCACGAGGATCTAGATAAAAAAGTTGCTGAAGGAGAAAGTATTATTGGTTTCACTGTGTTGTATTACATGGTAATTGATAACTTAATTTTCAACAAGCCACATTTCCTGTTATATCGAAGAGGAAATTTATCATAATTAGCATTGGTTGACGTTTCTTAGTTGTTCAGTGTATAGACCATCTGTCAAAGAAAAAGAAACTACATAGACCAAGTAAATTTAAATGGTTTAACATGAAGGCTGAAGAATTGATTGCTTATTTCAAGATGGAGGCATTGTAGAAGATAGAACCATAAATATCTGGTGGGCCGGAACAAATAATACCCTACTGAAGATTGGAAAACAAATGTTTAGTGAAAAGATCTAGTAAAACCAACGCCGACTCTACTACAAGCCTTTCACATCGAAATCCCTAGTACACAATACGTTTTCGACCAATCTTTTCATGCCGTTCGATCAATCTTAAAATATCTGATCAGAGATGAACAAAAGTAGATCAGAGTTGAAGAAAAGTTAAGTCGATATCACGTTTATGGTTGGTATCTATGGTTACGTTCAGATGCACATGCAAAGTGGATTTTACATGCAGGATAAATGTAAAACATGTTTTACATTTATCCTGCATGTAAAAATCACTTTGCATGTGCATCTGAACGTAACATATGCTACCAGTTGTGTTTCCAATGTTTTTTTGTAATAGTCAAAATTTGATGGCAAGTAACACCGGAGGCCTGTGGTAGAGTTGACGTTGGTAAAACAAAGGAACTTCGTGGCTTAACTAAGAATACTCAAACGTCAATAACAAAATATTTGTCTGGACAACAGCCGAAATCCAAATCACTTTGCTCACACGCTCAATTAGAACCTTAAAAACACTTGGATGTGACGCAACTTATAAACCTAAGCTGTATGTTCTGTTGCCTTTTTTTTCTGAATACATTTTTTGAAAGCCATCGATTTTACCTAGATGATTCACAGGGGGTATTATCAATTTATCGAAATCAATTGCTTTCTCTGATTACAATTTCTAAAAATTACGTTTTTGAGAATGAAATTTCGTCAAATATATAATTCCCAGAAAACAATTTGCTAAATTCACATTTCTGAAAAAACAAGTTTTTTAATGTAAATTAGAAATATTAAATATTATATTCATAGAAATATAATCTACCGAATTCCTTTCTTCGAAATATCAATTTGGGGAAATTAGTTTCTAGAAATATTAATTTGGCGAAATATCAACCTCAGAATTGCTTTTGTAGAAAATGGTGGATGAAATAATTCATCTGCTAGAGAACAGTTATAATAATCTATTTTCATATTTAACTTGAACATGGTAGCGTTCGATATAATTTTCCCTGCAGAATTACCACACCAGAAATTACCGCCAAAAAACGGGTCCATATAACTTTGTCGAAATTCATTCCACCGAAATATCATTTCATGGAATTGCATTCTCCGAAATGTCATTTTCTCGAAATATCATTTTGCCGAAATATCAATTTGTCGAAATATCATTTTGTCGAGATTGCATTTGTAGAAATATTCGATAAAATGACATTTCTGAGGAATCAATTGGATAAAATGATATTTCGGAGGAATCAATTCGATAAAATGATATTTCGGAGAAACAAATCCGATAAAATGATATTTGGGAGGAATCAATTCGCTAAAATGATATTTCGACAAATTGATATTTCGATGAAATGATAGAGTACACGTGGTGCTTCAATAGGGTCCACTTC
>JARUHE010343796.1:0-10361 GCA_031471125.1 Archaeomysis grebnitzkii | reverse complement strand
GATTAATTATATTCTATTTAACTTAATTTCTTGAATCTGAAACAAATTACAGGAAACAAATCAATCTCGCGTGATAAATAATAATTCTTCATTTCATTCTAAGTAAATAAGTAAAGAGCCAAAATTTTGATTTTGGTTAACCCTATTAAAACCTTAAATAGCTGTTATTTAAAAAAATTGAGTTTTTTGTAAAATGTCTTTTTAGTAAAGGTTATTTGGAATAAACAGTTTTTTATTTCATTTAAGTAAACATTGTTATAAAATTTAAAAAAGTTATAACTAAACTTTGAGTTTGGTCAACATTGTGAAAACCTAAGAAAGTAATTTTTAACAAGATATGGATTTGTGTTGAAAAGAATAGTAAAGATTATTTCGAATGGTTAGTTTTTCATTTCATTTTAGTAAACATTGTTTTATAACAAAAAAAGAGTTATGAGCCGAACTTTGATTTTGTTCACCCCTTCTTACAACAGGTATTATTTAGAAAAACATTTTTGTATAGCAATTATATTTAGTTTAAAGTTCTTCAGTTCATTCTAAATAAACTTCCCTGTAAAATAAAAATAAAAAAGTACTTAAAAAACATATTTTTTTGTAAAATTTCTTTGTAGCTCAAAAAATAGTTTCTCAATTCATTTTCAAACAAATATTGTTTAAAATAAAAAAATGTATGAGCAAGTTTTGGTTTGGAGCCCCAGATGAAAATATAAAAAAATGTTGTTTAGTTTCTTCTTATTAAAGGTTGTTTGGAATGAATAGTTCTTCATTTCTTTCTAAATATAATTTTTTTTAAAACCAAAATAATGTTAAGAATCAAATTTACATTTTAAAAATTCTTACAACAGCTGTTATTTAAAAAAATGTGTGTAAAATTTGTATGTTAAAAGCTGTTGAAAAAGTATGTTTCTTCATTTGATTCTAAGTAAACGTAAAACGGAAAATATAAATGTTGACTTTTCAAACTTTGCAAGAAAAAACACATACAAACACTCAAGTAAAATATAAATTAAAAAAAAAACATTAATGGAAAAAAGCTAAGATCAAAAGCTCTAATATAAACAAATATTCCTCCAAAAAGAACGACAACGATAATAAGGTAAATGCAAACCATATAAAAATTAATTTCGCGTCACTTTGTTCACACGTTCGATAATAAATTAAGTAATATAAATAATTAACTTTGTGATATAAAAAATGAAAATAAAGTTATATCAATTGAAACCTTGGTTAAGTGAAACAAACAACTGTAATTGGACATAAACCTCCTTCATAACAAGCACCTAAGTTATTCCTTCAACCGACAACCTGAGGTTTAAAAATTGTAAAATGTTCTGAACCCGGCCAGATCCGTCAGTGAATCCGATATTATCTGGATCTGGCGGGATGTAAGAAATCCTGGTCCAGTACATCACTACTAGGTGCATTAAGGTTGCCAGAAGGGTTATGGGTTGCCTAACCTAACCTAACCTAACCTAATCTAACCTACTAGGTACACTAAGGTTTCCAGAAGGGTTATGGGTTGCCTGAGGAAGACTGCATCCTTCTAGCCTAGATTGGGACTTTTTTTAAAACGAGAGCGAGACCTGCAACAGATCCCGTAGCCTCTACATCTTATGCCTCTTCATATACAGTTGCCTCCTCGACCTCACCTGACTCCTCAGACTCACCTGACTCTCCAGACTCACCTGGATTCCCAAACTCACCTGACTCTAGACTCACATGACTCTTCAGACTCACCTGCCTCGACAGACTCACCCAACTCATCAGACTCAACTGACTCCCCAGACTCAAATGACTCCTCAGAATCATCAGACTCTTCAGACTCACCTAACTCTCCAGACTCTCCAGATTCCCCAGGTTCACATGACTTCCCAGACTCACCTGACTCCCTAGATTCACATGACACCTCAGGCTCACCTGACTTACCAGACTCACCTGAATTCCCAGATTAACCAAATTCCCCAGAATCACATTACTCATCAGACTCACCTGAGTTCCCAGGTCACATGACATCCCAAACTCACCTGACTCCCCAGACTCACTTGCCTCCAGCATCCACTCACAGTAGGCCGTGTTGATATAGTTTTTTGGAGTTTTCAAGTTTTGCTTTGAACTGATAATCCGATATTTGAAAACAATTTTTTTATTTTGTTTTTCTTATAAGATTGTAAATCGGTTTTTTATATTTTTATGTGTGGGAATGCAGTTGTGTGAGTTATATTCCCAACAGCCCAATTCTTAGAGGAAAATATTGTCTATATGCAACTCAATTTCCAATCTTATGGTTTCACGTAGTTAGATTTGAATAAAAAAACGTATTACTTAAATTTCAAAGAATAAAAATATTCTTATCTAAATTCAAACAAAACCTTCTACTTACACTGGAGATTTATTTTTACAAACAGACATATTTCTAAGAAAAATTTTCAATTTTCTTATTACTTTGATATTTTTTTCTGTTTTTTTTATTTTTTTTTTCTCTCACATTTTTATTTTTGACTTCTATTTCTGTTTTTTTTTTTCATTATATCAATGGATCGACGTTTGAATACAAGTGACGTAACTCACATTCAAATAACATATAGCTTACTTCACTTTTGATTTTGCCCCTTTTAAGTTCTGATAAAAAAACTTACAAAATATTGCATTGAAACCTTCAATAAAATAAAAAAAAACTGCAAATATATGAACAACATTTGTACAAAATCTGAAAGATAATAACATGTTATTTGAAATAAACATAGACTAACAATTTATACATTCATCCCACCTTAAAAAAATTTAAAATTTAAGCTCACCACAATTGAAATTATTAATTATTTTATTTTATGGCAACATGAAAAAAAACTATATTTAATAATTAACTATTTAAAGTCTTAGATCAGTTGGATTTTTAAAAGTAATAAATTTAAGCCACACATCTGTGAAAAAATAATAATCTACAGTATCTCGGTGTAAAACATATATGTTAATGATGGTAGTGGTGGTAACGATATGGACATTGTTTTATTAACAATGAATTTATAATTTAGTATATAAAAATCTTTTGTTAATAAAACAAAGTATTTAGTAATTAAAAATTCCTTGTTAACAAAACAAAGTATTTAGTAATAATAAATTCATTGTTAATAAAACAAAGTATTTAGTATTTAAAAATATTTTATTAATAAAACAAAGTATTTAGTAAATATAAATTCATTGTTAATAAAACAAAGTATTTGGTATTTATAAATTCATTGTTAATAAAACAAAGTGTTTAGTAAATATAAATTCATTGTTTATAAAACAAAGTATTAAGTAATTATAAATTCATTATTAACAAAACAAAGTATTTAGTAATTATAAATTCATTGTTAACAAAACAAAGTATTTAGTAAAGATAAATTCATTGTTAATAAAACAAAGTATTTAGTAATTATAAATTCATTGTTAATAAAACAAACTGTTCAGTAAATATAAATTCATTGTTAATAAAATAAATTATTTAGTAAAGATAAATTCATTGTTAATAAAACAAAGTATTTAGTAATTATAAATGCATTGCTAATAAAAGAAAGTATTTAGTAAATATAAATTAATTGTTAATAATACAACATGTTTAGTAAATATAAATCCATTGTTAATGAAACAAAGTATTTAGTAAATACAAACTCATTGTTATTAAAACAAAGTATTTAGGAAATATAAATTCATTGTTAATAAAATAAAGTGTATAGAAAATATAAATTCATGGTTAATAAAACAACGTATTTAGTAAATACAAATTAATGGTTAATAAAACAAAGTATTTATTAAATATAATTTCATTGTTAATAAAACAAAGTATTTAGTAAATATAAATTCATTGTTAATAAAAGAAAGTATTTAGTTAATATAAATTCATTTTTAATAAAACAAAATATTTAGTAATTGTAACTTCGTTGCTATAGAAAACAAAATACTTAGTAAATATAAATTCCATGTTAATAAAACAAGTATTTAGTAAAGGTAAATTCATTTTAAAATAAAACAAAATTATTAATAAATACAATTCCATTGTTAGTAAAACAAAATTTTTAGTAAATATAAATTCATTGTTAATAAAACAAAATGTTTAGTAAATATAAATCCATTGTTAATAAAACAAATTATTTAATAAATATAAATTCATTGTTAATAAAACAAAGTGTTTAGTAAATACAAATTCATGGTTAATAAAGCAAAGTATTTAGTAAATATAAACTTATTTTTATTAAAACAAAGTATTTAATAAATATCAATTCATTGTTAATAAAACAAAGTGTATAGTAAATATATATTCATGGTTAACAAAACAACGTATTTAGTAAATATGAATTCATTGTTAATAAAACAAAGTGTTTAGTAAATATAAATGCATGCTTAACAAAACAAAGTGTTTAGTAAATACAAATTAATGGTTAATAAAACAAAGTATTTAGTAAATATAAATTCATTGTTAATAAAACAAAGTATTTAGTAAATATAATTTCATTGTTAATGAAACAAGTATTTAGAAAATATAAATTCATTGTTAATAAAACAAAGTATTTAGTAAATATAAATTCATTGTTAATAAAACAAAGTATTTATTAAATATAGTTTCCTTGCTAATAAAACAAAATATTTCTAAATTAGCAATAAAAAATAACCTCACTTGAGTTGACAATGACAATAACAATAACATAAAAAATCACAACACTCCAAAAGAAGAATGTTAGAGTGGAACTAGATCTTTGAAAAAATATCACTGTCCAACGAAACGTTCTGATCATTTCTGTTTACTAATAATGGTTATGCAAATATTGATAAAATTTATAAAAATATACCATTTTGTGGACGCATATCAAGCAATTAAAGTGGCGTGTAAAAACTAAAATGCCAACTAACTAAGACTTTAATATTGTATTGATAAATTATGATAACCAAAGACAAGATAATAATAACTATTAGACTATTTAAAAAGAATCTAACAATAGTGATTACAATAAAATAATAGTAACAATATAATAACAATACTAATATAAGAATAATAATAATATAATAACAATAATGATATAATAATAACAATAATGATATAATAATAATAATAATATAATAACAATAATAATATAAGAACAATAGCAACATAATAACAATAAGATAATATTAATAATAATCATATGAACTATTCCTTAACCTCTCCCAAGGCATAAAAATGCATTTCCATTATTATTTGTATGTTTATATATTTCTAAAGTGAAAAATATTTGACTTATTGTTATTAGGAAAAAATAACTGTGTGTTTAGAATTTTAAAGTTATTTTGTGGACGCCATATTTAAAATGTAAATGAGAAATTCACCTTTAAATTACGAGTAATTTTAAGCTTTTTTAACTTGAGCCGAGAGTCATAATATTTCATTGTTATCTACTGTGCAAATACCATCATTACAAATCTTTACTTTCCATCTGTGTTGAGGAACTGGTTTTGTATATTTCAACCTGGTGGCCGTAGCCGTCATTATGCGTAGTTTTTAATGTCTAATTAATAGACAACGTTGACGAATTATATAAGCGATAAATGACGTTATGCAATGGTATACAAATAAGGATTAATACTTACTACTTGAACTGAACTATAAAATCACTGGAATTAAATTAAAGGGAAACTAAGTGGTGAAACAGCAAGGAATGAACAAACGTTACATCGCATAATTACATGCATTAAATTGTTTAAATGCAAAACATTCCATGTGGACATATAGTTATAGAGATGTTGCATCAACTAGCAAACTTGCTAGGCATTTACAGATGACTAAAAAATACTTGAGGTTCCACATAGCAAGTTGAGCTTACTTACCACATTTATAAAATGGCTTGAGCCGAAAAATTTGTACCTAAGACCAACTTTTGATTTTTTTATTCATATCCAAATGGTTTGTTGTTTTTTTTTAAATTGGAGTATGATACCATAGTAAAGATATTACGTCTGCAGTCCTATTGCTAAAAAATGAAGGTCATGTATATACCTCAGCTAGTCCATTAACGTTAAGAATTAAAGGAATCAGGCATGGTGAGTTTATGTAATGACCTACAAAATATTGTCTTTAGAACCGCTAATAGTGATAAAGAATAATAACCATGTATATATATATTTTTTGCTGGGTTTGAAAGTTTTTTTTTCAAGATTGAACACTAATCGAAGAGTCTTTAATTTGCAGTTACCAGTTTGTACAGGCTAATCATTAGCTCGGGATCACAGTTTTGTTGATCTTTTTTTTAGTATTTTTAATAATAAAATGAAAACCTTCTTCGTAGTGTTGAACTGGAAAGGTTAGATAGATGGATAGATCCAATGTTGTGGCATACTTGTTGTGGAGTCTCCAAGAGAAAATCCTACAAATTACAACATCCCTACCACACCCCTTCCTGGGGGAGTCTCAATACCGTTGAGTTTTCGTTTTCTCGTCCCAGTCCCCAGGCTTGACGGCGTGGTGTGACCCTACGGATCCTATCTGGTGACGTAGAGCAAACTCCAGGACCAGGACCCGCTTACACATGTGGGATATGTGACAGACGTATCACTAACAGAGATACATCATTATTGTGCACCTCGAACACGCCACACTGGGTACATAAAAATGCACCGACATTAGAATTGCACAATACAAAAACAGCTGGACATGCTCACTACACCCAACTAACCCCACAACAAACACCCAACCCACAACCGCAAACACAAAACCACACTGATCACAGTTACACCAAACTCCGACCCTGCAAACTCAATAGCAGTAAAAACTAATAACACAACATTAAACACAACAAACCTAAACACCCTAAAAATATACATAAATGGCCTAACTCTGACCACCTTCCCATCAACATGACATATAACACCAACACAATGTTCAATCTCATCCAGCCTCGCCACACATACACGAGCTATTGTAAAGCTAACTAGGAATATTTTTCTACTGACATAGAACAACTGCTTAACAACTTTCAAATACCAGACAACATCCATACACTCAACACCATTCTCAAAAATATACTACTGCCATCAGACAACCATAAAATACCTCCAAGAAATCATTAAACATACATAATCAAACAAAAAAACACAATCAGACAAAAGAGCAACTAAGACCTACAGACCAATATCCTCAACACAACAATAGACACTTATATAGAAACACAAACACGTAATATGGTGCAAACACTTAGCAGACAGAGGGCCACAAGGTCAACTTTGAAACACTATAGCAGGACTCACCAACAGGAAACAAACCAGTCCATTACCTTCAACAAAAAACAGCCATAACCAACCAACAAAAACCCACCTCTTTTAACAAGCAATTTACAAACACCCACAAAACCCACATAAGCGACAGGAAAATAGACAGACACACAAATAAACTCACCCCCACACCCTAACTCATCACCTCTACACAGACAAAGCTAGTAATAAAACTAGCACAAAATAATAAATCTACAGGCCCAGATAACACAAACCCCAACATCTGGAAGACTGCCAAAACCATCCTCATCCCCAAACCAAACAACGACCCCTACATAGGCATATCCTACAGACCAAAACCATAGAAAAAATAATCCGCCCTCAAACATCAACCTCCCTTCCCACCAACACGGCTTCCGACTATAACACTCCACCACCACCACACTACACAACATCAAGAACCTCATAATAACAGAATTAAATAAAGAGATATCCCCCCTCCCACACGCACCCGTGCATTAGCTCTAGACATGTCGAAGGCATTCAACACAATATACATACACAACCTCATATCTAAGATGCACAACATCACCATATATCAAACTCCAACATCAAAATCGCATCCACTACATTAAAGGCTGACATCAGTACACTCACTAAAACAACCAAGATTTCCCACACAGAAAAAAAACGGTATACCACACTTTTCAATATATACATGGCAGACCTCACTGACCCTCCACAAAACGTCCACACTATCCCCTACGCATATGACATAACCATTCCTCTTCCTACATAAACCCACTAACAGCTGAAACTCTAACATTAACTTACCTAAAACAGATACATAACTGCACCATAAACAACCAACTCGCCCTTAAGACATACAAAATCACCTCCACGCTTTTCATCTTCGATCCTGCAGAATACATTAACATTCTACACCTCCACATAAACAACAGACTCCTGCCGACGGTCAAGGATCCACAAATCCTTGGCCTAACATTCGACCCCAAATTCACCTACACAAAATACATAAGCAACACCATAACAAAAACAAAACCCACCTTAATCATGATGAAGGCCCTCACCACCACACACTGGGGGAAAACTAAAGATACTCTACTCACCACATACAAAATCATTACACGACCAAGCATAGAATACGCAAACAGTATCTGGTCACCTATTACATAGATTTAAAACTTCAACTAGCTTTAAACCATCTAAAACACAGCCATCAAAACAGCCAAAAGCTGCAAACTAGACTCAAACACACAACACCTACACAACGAAACAAAAATACTCCCCATACAAACATACCTGAGTCTATATGCTTCACAACTTACAAGAACCGCACAACACCCAAACCACCCACTCCACTCACTCACACAACAACCAACAAACACAAGATTAAATATATATTGATTATAATTTAATTAAACATTCCTTTAATAGAAAAAAATAAACGAGACTGTGTTCTGCTTAACTCTGAAAAAAGCTAAGACTAAAGTTCTAAAAAAACTAATATTTCAAAAATATATTTTCAGCACAGTTTCTCCTTAGCAAGGTTGTGGAAAACAAAAATTTCTTCATTTTATTCTAATTAAGTAAAGAAGAAATAAAAACTATAAGTCAAATTTTCTGTTGGCTTACCTTGTAAAACAAACTTCTAACAGTAACTTATATTTCAAAAAACACCTAAAAAGTTTATTATTTAAAAAACTACAAGTTTTACAATTAAAGACTTTTAATTAAAACAATTAGAACTGAACATCCTACAACTTATTCTAAACAAACAGTGTTCTAAAAACAATAACAAACAACTTGGTTTAGCCGACAACACTGACAACAATCCACGCTCGAGATAAATAAAATGTGGGATAAGATTATCAATATTCAACTTCATTGATGAAAAAATTTACAAAAACGAAAATCACAACACCGAGAACAACAACAACAACAACAACAACAACAACAACAACAACAAGTTGATCTCACTTGAAAAGTACATTCACTGTCTAATGTCAACACTATCTGGTGCACCCACCCAAGTACTAACCAGACCCAACGTTGCATAACATCGCACAACATGTACTACCGTTGAATTTTTATGATTAGACTGACATTAATATTATACGGATGTGTTTTTTGTTGTTGTGCAATAATAAATATTTTATTTTATGAAAATAAACATTTGTATTTTATAAAAATAAATATTTTTTTATTTTATATAAACAGAACAAAAGGAAAAAACAAAAGACTCATGAATATTCAAGGCAGGTGACAAATATTCTATTAACTTTGACATTCGGAAACATACGTTGTCTTTTTTATGCTTTGCAATTTCATTTTTATTTTTGTTCTTTTTGTTCAAGTACTAATAACAGAAAAAACTTATATTTGTGTTGTTTATTTTTTTAAGTGTCTTTTTGGTATTTTATGCATTTTGTTATAACATAGTTTGAAATCTGTATATTCTATATGTATAAATGTAAACTGCTTCTCTCCATACATGTTCACATATCTAATTACATTTCTTTTTTAACTTCTACCTTTCTCTCTAGTTTTTATTCTGTTTTAAATTTAGTTTCATGAATTTACTCGTATGTACTGCAAGTTGTGTTTTTATTATGGCTTTACTTTTTCCACTCTTTAGTTCCCTACACCTTATTGTTATCTCTTCAATTTGTTTTCATTTCTCAGCCGATAAATCTCTTTTTTTTCATAACTGTATGCACCCATACGCATGGACGTACATGCGTTCACACACGCACATGTACAAGCATACATACACGCATACGGAATCGCACACGCACGCACACACATACATACACACACACACACATACACACACACACACACACACATACATACATACATACAGGAGTTGCACTTCAGTGCCCCCGATCGTGCAAGTCTCACAGTCATAGCCAACAGTAAAACCGAAAAGCCTTGTCTTAGTCCATCTGCACAAATATCGACACCTTCAATTACTATATATAAATGTATATATATATATAAATGTATATATATATATATATATATATATAATATTGATCTCTGAGGTTTTTTGTTTTAAATGACCCTTTTAAAAATCTATATCTTTTTATATCTCAACCAAATAAAGAGAAACCTACATA
>JARUHE010343785.1:0-10362 GCA_031471125.1 Archaeomysis grebnitzkii | reverse complement strand
ATATATATACAGTATATAAATATATATATATATATAAATACATATATATATATATATATATATATATATATATATCTCTTGTCTAGTTATAAAAGCAAACCTTTATGAATACTTACTAAGCTAAACTGTAGAATGTTAACAAAGAATTGCATTGTTTCTAATTAGATGAATGTTTGGTTTGAAATATTTACTAATTTAATCAATTAATTCCAGAGTTATTGGTGAAAAGAATAACATTACAAGTGAAATATGTTTTCTACCCATGATGTAGAGGCTGTGGGCTTTGCTTCAAACTGGAAAACTGAAAGGTGTGATTTTAACATTGATGTTCAATTATCTTGCAGTTGTATACAATAGTTTAAATAGGAAATAACAAACAATAGTTCATTGGATATTGCCTTTAATAACAAAAATTTTTCATGATTATACCACCAGAAATCTTCATCATTAAGCTGTAAGCCTTACATCTTCTTCATAGATGTCATTTTCATAAATTTATCGGCTATATAATGCTTCTGATGGACATTAAGGAGTGATCTAATTGAAGCATATTCAGTGTTTGTGGCATGTGTGAACGGTCGTAACAATGTTTGAAAATTAGATCAGTAATTTAGTGAATAACAATTCAATGTCTAAAGAAGTGACGATTATTTTTGTTTTTATGGTGTACAGTATGAAATGAGTTACAATCTTGCAGAAGTGTTGACTTGAGATATTATAGGCCTTAAGGGATGTATTATTATTTACATTTGCATGTTCTGGGGTGACCAGTAAGTTAGTGTGAATAAGATTTTTGTTTTTACCCAAATTTACATCTCCATGATAGGACTTTGATTAATAATTTTTAATATTTCAGGACATCAAATTCAAATGAAACACAGACAGATAAGCTTCAGTTTGAAGACCAAGAAAGCCAAGTTTTGGAACTAAAAAATGTAACTTTTTGAACTGTTGATATGAATAATATTTTGGATCTGTCATCTCATACTTTTTTGTTTCTGTCTTTTTTTATATTTTGTGTTTTCTTTCTCTTTGATATTTTTGTTTCCTTTTAACTAGCTATATTACACACTTTAAAATATTTAAAAATAATTCTTAGCAGAGGTTTAAGACACTACTCTAGGAGTAACTCTTTCTATTGTTGTATATTTCTAGACTTTTTTTTCCAAAAATAAACAAGTTTGTTAGAGGTTACATACAGTATAATACATAAAGATGTGGATTTGTAGACACAAACTTTAATGCATTACATATTTTGTACTGTTCAAAATAAAAAGAAGAATTGTTCACTTTAAATGATCTTTATTAAACCTTCTATATTAACCATCTTTTGATAAAGTGTTTTTTTCTTTATAAAATGTTTTGTGTTGTCGCAGATATAGCTTTAAATCCAGAGGGTTTACCTAATGTTTTTTTTTTAATCCGAATGGTTTGAGTGAACGGATAAAGCTGAATTAATTCGTCATTTTATTTCAGGAGGCTTCACAAACTGACGACGAGCCTCTTCCGGACTACACCAACGACAGCTACGACGAAACCTCATTGTTAGATTTTCTTCGAAAAGTTGCTCCAAAATGTACGTTTTAATTGCAATTACTTGACTTGACTATTTTTTTTGGGTATCTATCCTACGAATACTCTGTTACAATCGACAGTGCTGAATACCCTCTGGGTGCAGCGCTGGGCATTGGCCCGTTTATTTATATAATCAATCAATCAATCAATCTGTTACAATCGACATGTGTGGGTCAGTCCATTGTTGTCTGAAATAACTGCTTTGTACAGATCGAATATGTTTTTTTCTGAATGCATTCCATAAACTAAGAGTGTTAATTTTCAGTTGAAGAGGAACTGGAGAAACAGGCAAGGAGCAGAGCCTTTGATAGCTATTCTCAACTTGAAGAAGAATCAAGTTCTGGTGTGAGGCAACTTCATCTACTCAAATGGACAAAACTATTTCAAAATGTAAATCTCACACCAATCTATTTTTATTGACTGCGTTTATATGTGTTGGGAACCTGCCAGGGTATCCGTCTTATAAATACCCCATTAAAATACCCATTAAAATAAAATACCCCATTAAAATCGTCATGTCCGTCGGCGGTGGTGTTTCATGTCCTGAATTTAGGTGAAGGCAAATGTTGAAGTTTTTGGTTTTCATCTTACAAATTTTTTTCTTTAAAATGATGGCTTATAATTCGTATTAACTTAAACATTATTTCACTATTATTTCAAGAGGTGAATGTTGAAATTTTTAT
This sequence comes from Archaeomysis grebnitzkii, assembly GCA_031471125.1. Classification (NCBI taxonomy): domain Eukaryota; kingdom Metazoa; phylum Arthropoda; class Malacostraca; order Mysida; family Mysidae; genus Archaeomysis; species Archaeomysis grebnitzkii. The sequence continues at coordinate 8,104 of JARUHE010343785.1, read as the reverse complement.
TGATTGCGTAGCAAAGCTCTACATTGGTGTAGCATTTCCGATGTCGTCGTCGTCGTCGGCGGCGTTAGACAATGACTTGAATGCTTATTTATCATCTATAATTTTAAAATTTCATTTCTTATAAGTTTTATTTTTGGTTTTAATATATTAATTGATTTTTTTATTTAATTTTATTACTTTTGTCTATATTTTTTCATTAAATTAATTTAGAAATGGAATTTTTTAAAATTAATATTTTGGTTAGATTTATGCACCTATAGGTTGTTGGAAATTAAGTTTAAATCAACAGTCTTTAAGGTAAATTTTTGATTAAAAGATGTTTTCTCAATTTGTAACATCATTTTTTATGGACATTTCAGATTAGGGAGATAGAAAATAATTTCGATAAAATTTTTGTTTGATTCATGGAATGGATTGTAAATCACTACTTCTTTTCAACTTAATGGAATATTTTTGATTTTAATGAATATAGTTTTTATATGAACGTAGCCATATTTTTGACTTAATATTTTTGTTTAAGCTCAACGTAAGTTTATTTGAAGTTTTACAACCACATTTGTTGAATAATAATTGTTTATATGGATATTCTCAACAATATTCAATACTTTTATTTTCAATTTATATAATAATTTTGATTTTTTTTAAATCCGTTCTTAAATTTGTTTGAAATTCTACAACAAAATATATGCAATAATGATTCATATGTTTATGACGAGCTTTCGTGTGACTTGTCATATGTCAAATATTTTTTGACATTATATCCCTTTTTAGGGCATCGTTACCTGCATAGACTGGAGCTGCACTGGATCCACCATTGGTGTGGCTTATGGAGTTGGTTCACATGACGATTGGTGTGATCACAAAGGTGCCATTCTCATGTGGAACATCAACAGGTAATTTTATACTCTTCTATTTTAATTGCATCTTTTGTTATTCAAATTTTTGAGATAAGTTATTAATTTATTGCTTTCAAATATTAAATTTCCAAATAACTATGTGATATTGTATCTATACTTAGTCAAACATAAAATTTTAAAAGGAAAAAACAAATTACTTAATGTAGGGAAGATAGACAGCTTATTTTTATTAGTTACCTTCCAATGTTTTTCTAAACATTTATTTATTACTTATCTTTGAATACTTCTTTACAAGCAACAACATTAACTTATCTTTGAATACTTATTTACAAACAACATATTTATTTATAAATTAATTGTTTCATTTATTTAATAATTTTTTTCATTAGGAATGATTTTTCTCCAAATGTGCCTGATCAAAAAATTGAAGTTTCTTCTTGTGTATCAAGTATTGCGTTTCACCCAAATAATCCGATCATATTTGCTGTTGGAACCATGAATGGTGATCATCTTATTGTTGTTTTTGGATAATTAATTATAGTTAACATAATCAAAATCAATGTAATGCTACAACTAATATTTTACTCTTTAGCTAATATGATGTGATGTAATATATAAAATAAAAAACAATTTTTATTATTAGCTAATACAATGTGATGTAAATTTAAAATAAAAAAAACCATTTTTTTAATTAACTTATATCAACTAATTTATCAAAAAAGTTTTTGGGATTAATAAAAGTGAACATTCAGGTGAAATTCTGTTGTACGACCTATCCTCAAATGAAACGGTCACACCATTCATATCTGAAGAAGGAAGAGGAGGCGGGATCAGCCGAGTGGCATGGATGCAGACGTCCTCAATAGGTAACTCTCGCACGTACAGCCTTATCTCGACGACAAACGCCGGCTCCATCTTCATCTGGTCTCTCAATCTAACGAAACAAACTCTCGTGCTGGAGAATGGGTGAGATTTTCAATCTTTGCTACCATGCAAATTGTATTTCATCACTAAACACCCAACTAGCTGTTCAATGAAGACTGTTTTTCTCTCATATAATGCATTTTGCTTAGCTATATGCATAAAAATAATCTCAAACCAAATGTTGTATTCATCAATTTGTTCAATAAATTAAAACGTTTATTATTTTACTTTATAGACATATTGAGTTTCTTTCAAATTAAAAATTGTATTAATTGAAAATTACTCTTAAATAGAATTTCTAAATTTCTTAATAATATAAAATTCTAATTGAATATTTATTCATTTATTTTTTTCATGATGTGAACAGATTTCTAATAACAGCGGAGGATGTCCCGAAAGCAGTGCGATCAAGCGAGTCTTCGGGCGTCGGCATCAACACTTTCTCTTTCAATTCCGAAGACAAATCAATGTTCACTGTCGGTGCAGAAGGAGGTTCTATTCTGTTGTGCTCCACTCTTTCTCAAGTGAGTTGAACTTTTCTTTCTTTTCTCAACTATCCAAGTTGATAAAAAGATTGTGTCAGCTGTTCCTTGCATGGAAAACCTACCTGGTGACATCTATCCCTAGTTAGTGGCTGATCCTTGTCTATTAACCATGATTTAGTGGTTATTCTATGGCTCTCTTGGAAAATAGTCAAGGATTAGCCATTGAAATGCTGTTAGGGACTGTTTTTCTTGAAGTTTCCTTTTTAATTATCCACTTCCATGGTATCTGGCACTACTTTTCTCCACTTTTACTTTCCTTGATCCTCATTTTTGTGTAAAACCTAAATTTTTCTGTTTTTAAAATCTTTTCAATTAACTTCTTCAGTACTTTCAAGTTTTCAATGATAAGGTGTATAGTTCAGCAACTGCTTAGTCTTTTCAATAAATAGTTTTTTTTGAATAATACGTAGTTTTATTATTAATTGTCCAGTTTGACATGCAATATATAACAATAGTAATGTTTTTTTACAGATTCCATCTGGTGTAAAATATGGTGATGTTAATTTGAACAAATGTGTCAATTCTGACATCTTGAGCCACACAGGAAAGGTTTTGGTAACAAGTTACTCCCCTCATACCCGCAATGGTCTTCTATCCCTTGGTTCTGATAACGAATTACGGCTCATCTCTCTGCTTCAGGTAATGAATTTGTCATTTAAGTGAATTTTTTTTTATAAATAATTTTATATGGAAGGAAATTATAAATCTTTGTGGAACCAAAACCTAACCATCGTATATTCTGTCAGCCAAAGAAGCCGGTGAAAGTGATCTTCAGCGAGATCTCGCTCACATGTGCCGCTTGGTCTCCTTCAAGGCCTTTGATTGTTGCAGCCGGCACTGTCGACGGAATCGTTCATTTTTACAACTTCTCCAACAAGGGTTCGGAACCGGTTTTGAGCCTTTCTCCCCAAGAAAGACCGTCACCATTATCAGTGATCAAGTTTAATAAGAAAAAGTGAGTTATCTTTCTAACAGTTTTTTTTCTTTCTAAACAACTTGTTATGTACAATTCTCATGACAAATATATGAGTCAGTTCTAAAAGAGAACTAAACTACATTGAATTTAGAATAAGTATAAATCATGCAATATAACCACCATACATTCAATAAAATTTCAAACATTATATTGATAGGCAGTTTTTCTTGAATAGTAATTTCTCAAAAATATGAACATGTTTTTTTCACCACCAAGGTGGCAGCATATTACTATCACATGGACATTTGAATGAACATTTTTTTGTAGAGCATCAATTCCCAATCATAGGCTAAAGGTATTTTTTTTGCAGCATGGCATTGGTTGCCACTGGGGACCACTTGGGTCGAGTTAGTATTTGGCAGTTGCCAAATTTCATCATCTCGCCCATGCCATCCGATTCGGCCAACATGAAGAATCTTTTGAACATCAGTGACGAATAATCATTGGTCACCTTATGCACCAATTGGGGGTCAAGGTCTGCTCATTATATGAAGTAATGTTCTTGATTTGTGCTGTAGTTTAAATTTTTAAACATTGTCACTTGCTATAAATGTTTGGCTGTCTAACATTGGTTACGGTCGGATGCACATGCAAAGTGGTTTTTGCTTGCATGCGTGAATAATTTACTGTGTGGTAGGAACTGTATCAGTAATTAAATTTTTTGGCAGAATGCCAAAAAGTATTTTCTTATTTTAAAGTGTACGTTTGTTTTTGATCGTATTTAAGTTTTTATTTTGTAAAAAATAAATATATTTCACATAACTACAAAGTTGTTTTTGGAATAAAACAACTATAAATAAGTTTTTAACCTTGCAATGAACGCATATGTCATAAAAAACATTGTCACTGATAATGTTCTTATCACATAGTAAATGATTCTTGCATGCACCAATGTTTTACATTGATGCATGCATGTAAAAACCACTTTGCCTGTGCATCCGACCGTAACCATTATATATATATATCCTTAATATTCATAATCAGTAGTAATAGCCTACAATATTAAAAAGTTTAATTTATAAAAACAACAAAAAAAAACTTACAAAAAACTAATACCAAAGATGATATTTTAAATATAATTATTATTAAACTGTTTAGTAATATAATGTGAATGCAATTATTTCTTTTTATTTAAGGTTTTACATATTATGAACCAATTAAATATTTTCACGTTTTAATAAATATTTTTGCACTAATCTGTTTATTTCTCCTTGATGAAAATACTGTTGATAAATAAACTGTACAACAATAAAGCAAAATAGAATATTTTCCATGGTGTGCTTTTTGTGCAGATCATAAGATTGATTATATAAATAAAGGGGCCAATGCCCAGCGCTGCACCCAGAGGGTATATGTGCAGATCATAAGAGATGATGGCAGTGTATGCAAACGCCACCTGGAGATTAATGCTGCATAAGCAAATCTCATTGGCATCAGTTTATCATTAATTTATACCATGTGATTATGAACTTCTTCAAAGTTATTCAACTCCAACCTAAGTTTCAAAATGTCACTATTTTCAGTTTTATTATTTTATCTTTGCATTACTGAAGTTTTTTTTAGCATAACATGCTTTTTAAATGATTTATATTTAAAATTTTATACAATGGTTTGAAATGTCATTCTATTAGCCTATTGTTCCCATGTGTTTTCCCCTGAACCAGGGTTACAAAAAATATTTTTTAGTTTCAAAATTTGATTGCAGAAAAGCGGTCCTAATTTTTGAATTGGGGGACAAAAAAAATCTGGTTTTTGGCACATGAACACCAGACCCAATTCTTAATATGGGAGGATACAAAAAAAACTTGTCGACCCCAGTCTAACCTTGACACAGAGGATCTAGTCCCACCTGACACCTCCATTGGATCGGTCCAGAGGGCCTCCTGGGCTAGGTACATCCACACATGCGGGCATGCAAACAGGTGTGTGGTATTGGCAGTGGGAAATTTGATGGTGGTGGTGTCGGGAACAATTTTGGGAAGGTGTGGGAGTGTTGTTTGTCTGGGGCAGGTCTGTAGAGAATTTGTGTGATTCATGACTGTGAGTTTCAGGTGTTGTTTGAAGACTTGTGTTCATGTTGGCAGCATAGTTTTTGTTATCGAATATGGTTTGTTTGTCTTAGTTAGGAGTGTCGTTGTAAGGGGATTTTTATATCATGTAGGTGTTGTTAATGTCTAGTGTGCACGGTGACTATTCATAATGCGGTTTGTAGTTTATTTATTGGGGATCATATTGTGTTGGTGTATTCGATTATAGGTCTGGTTATTGTCTTGGCCTGTATTAGAAAGGAATAGATTTAGCATGATAGATTTTGTCCAAATTTGTATTTATAATTTTCAATTTTTGTCATTTCTTCAGCAACATTCTACACTGCAACTATAAAAACAGATTGGAACATGATTATATTAAAGTCTCCTTACAGGAATGAAATTGATTCAACTTACCTGCTGCGAAGGCAATTTAGTCACATTAGAAGACTCCGAATGGGAAAAAAGTTGATTCAATTTCATTCCTTCCAAAAAGGTACAAACATGTTTCATTCACCAAGTGAAAACGTTAAGTAACACAACAAAAAATTAATAAAACTTTATTGATAAAACATTTTACATATAATATTCATGAATTTAAATCAATTGGACATTCAAGAAATAAAGGTTTAGGTAATGTTAAAATGTCATTTGAGAAGGAATTAAATAAAAAAAACTTGGTTTTTATAATGTTACACCTTCATTCTTTCCTTAGCATTCAAATGAAAATAAAAAAATAGTAAAAATAATGTGTGTGAAAGGCATTGCATTTTAGTTCATTGAAAATTAAACCCATTTTATTTGAACATGGTTAGCCTTCGTAGTTTGAAAAAAAAGTTAAAAATATTTACTCATTTATTTGTGCTTTGGTACACATATCTGGTTGGGTCATGGAGTTACTTTGAAGACTAGAGGTATCTCAACATATTTTGCTAGATTGAACTTTGTTTTTGGTTATCTGATAGTTTGTACATCATTATAGCAGTGATGTAAATAACATTTAAAATGATACTTAAGAAGTCTTGCATTTGAGCAGTAATGTAAATCACTTTTAAGAAGTCCTAAAAAATACAAATAATGAAAGGATGAAAAGATTAGAGCAATAAAGAATCATATTTCATGAGGATCGCACGAAAGGCGCTTGGAATGACATTGTTGCAACATTATCAACACTGGATCAACTCCCACAATGGGGCATTGAAGATGTTCAAAACAATTACCGTAATCCTGCTCAGTTTAGCAACCTTACAAATCAAACTCATCATTCGAGTAAATAATATTCTTTTATATTTTTTATTTCACCAAAATTCATTAAATTATGCAATTGTTGTTTTCAAATCTTATAATCAATCCAGTGTCTTGCTAGGTTTTGGCTCAAATGTTGATCAATTTAGCTGCTGTAAAAATATATCACTCGCACAACTATTATTTAGAAGTTTAGTAAAAAACCTTTATTTCCCAAATACTCAAAACATATATTATCAAGAAAATTTTCTAAGCAAATGGCAGTTTAATATTACTTAAAAATCATTTTATACATTTCTTACTTTCGATTTAAAGCATTAATTCTACTTTACATTTATAAAAAACAATATTTCTGATATATAGAATTAACTGACTAAATAAAATAATACATTTATTTACTAAAATTCCAACTGTTAAAAGTTAAAGTAGATTGCATATAAAAATCATCTTTTTCATAAATGATTGAATTAAATTATTTTCCAAAATACTTAATGAAGCAAATAAAATGGAATAAAGTCTTCCACCAATTTATCTATTTGTTTAAAACAAAGACCATCACAAAATAATTGCGATGATAAAAAGTCGTACAATTTTAATACTTAGAAATACTGTTTTTAATTAGCTTAAGTAGGAAGAAATAATAATTCAAATGACTAGTTGGCAACTCCATTCAACACATTGTAAGGGAGCAACAAAACGGAGAATAAGATGCATAGTTGGATAGAGAAAAGCAAGGAAACAGATCAAACAATTTATATTATAATAAACATGATTAAAAGCTGTGTTTGTATGTTAAAAAAAAGTTTCTAAAATTGTGCATTTTTTTAATACAATTCTATATATTATATTAAGACTTTTCTTTTACTTGTTTCCAATAAAATTATCTGTAAGCCTTCAAAAAAAAATTGGCAATCATGAACTTTATGATAAATTTACGAAGTCTAAAAACTCCTAAAATGTCTATTATTTAAAAAAATATATACATTTTTGGCAAAAAATCCTTCAAGCATTCTACCTTCAAAATCTCTAGTTTTTTCATTTGTTTTAGATAGACTTTTCTCTTCACCTTCAAATAAAAATATATGTTAACAATTAATTTAAACTTTCTTATAAAAAATGTATGTGTTAATAAGTAAATATTGATTTCACAAAAAATTCTTCGTCATACCAGTGTAGAATGTTAAGTTCTTTCTGTAATTTTTTTTTATTATTTTGAAAAAATGGTAGTCCACAAATTATCTACTGCCCCAACAACAATCAGAGGTCATTTATAGAAGCTGTTTTTTCAAACACAGCTTAATAACCAAATAAGGTCGCCAGAATTGAATTGACCAATAATACTCAGCTTTATTGTCACATTTCAATAACTGATGTTAAAAATATTTATAGATAATAACATATTTACAAAATAAATATTTGATATCATAGGCGAATCCAGGAACCAATTTTATTGGATAAAATTGAATAACGTGACGTCACTTTTCGTAATTGGTCGTCCATGTTGCAATTTTATTCAAAAAAATTGAAAAA
>JARUHE010343774.1:0-10362 GCA_031471125.1 Archaeomysis grebnitzkii | reverse complement strand
TGATGATAAATGCTTCATAACAAATGTTGTTTGGTTTTGTGATGATGACGATTATGACGATAATAGTTATGATGATGATAATTATGATGATGATAAATGCTTCATAACAAATGTTGTTTGGTTTTGTGATGATGACGATTATGACGATAATAGTTATGATGATGGTGATAGTTATGATGATGATAATAGTTATGATAATGATGATGATTATGATAGTTATGATGATAATGAAAGGCATGATGATAATGAAAGGCATGATGATAATTACGATATACATATTCTTTAATTCAAAATATACAGTGATTTTTTAACTTTAGAATAAACCTATGGTTAAATAACTCAATATGAAGCACCCTCAGAGTTATGATAATACTAACCATATAAAACACATAAAAATGTACAAAAACCCATTAATTAACAATGAAACCCTTTAATGACACAATTTCAACCGAATTCAGCGACCTACTCGCTAAAATTCTCTATGTTAGATGTTATCATTTATAAGGGAAATTAAGACAATTTCTAAAAATATTCATTACATAAAAATTACCCAAAAAAAAACACCAAAATTCACTTTTTGTTATAGTTTTGTAAATCTGTGTATAGTAAAGTTTTATTATAAAAAACAAAGAACTTCAGTTAATGTCGAATATATTTATAATAATTTGTTTTATATAATAAGAGAAATAAGCAGTAAACTATAAAAAGTTTATGTCAGCAAAAAGCTACCTACAAACGAGCTTTTTACATCGTTTGTAAACTGTTAAATATCCCGAAGTTGCATAAAGTTGTTAACATATTACAATATCGAGTATAATAGTGTAGATAGGCATCATGGTATCCGAGGGGTGAAGAATTGAGGGGGTTTGTGATACGACGGGAGTGGGGGTGAAAGAAAAGAGTTGGACACTATGAATGTGGAGTGACCTTGTTCATTTTTCTCAATCAGACCTCCATCTTGATCTTCAATATAATAACTATTGGAGTTTTTTTATTCTATACTTCAGCTTCTCCTTTTTGGGCATGATCTTTACCTTTTTACGTTTTGTATTTTACTGACATCGGTACAATCTTTGGTTTATAGCATATTGACGTGAGTATATCATTGTTTTATCTTGTATTTCATTAGCCGGAGACAATATTTGTTTTTAGCATATTGTACTCAACTAAATAGGATTAAATCTCTGGTTTTAGCTTCAAATAATCCATTTTACTAGGGTACAATCTTAGTTGTTTGGCATATATGTACATCATTGACATGGGTTCAATCTTTGGTTTTTAGCTTCTAATAATTCTTTTGTTTAGATCCAATAAGTACAACATTTTGATTTTAAAACTATTGTATCAAACGTATAACTGTGTAACTTAACATTGTATTGGTAATGGCATAATATTTTGTTTTAAGGCAATTATTTCTCATTCACTGAAGTACAATCTTTAATAATTTAATCTCATTTAGAGTGTCAAAATATTAGCAGTTTTTCTTTTATTTTTCTTGGTATATATTTTTTTTCACATTGGCTTCAAATTTAGTTTTTCATTATTTGGGAAATCATAAACGGCCAAAGTGAGTCGCATTACAGTTATATTTCTCCTTAATAGCAAACTACGAATTTGGTTTTGAGGTTTTCCATTTTTATCGAGCGTGTAAATATAGTGAGCGAAAGCTCTATATATGGTTTATTTTTCTGTTGTTGTTGTTGTCCGGTTAAAAGTTCTTGTTATTAGCCTTACAGCAATGTTTGCTTAGAATGAATTGTTGGGCTTTTGATTATAATTATTCTGCATTAAGTTTTTATTTCTAAGATTTACATATTTTTAAATAATACCAATTTAAGCTTTTTGCTGTTTTTCGTTTAACAAGAATGTTTACTTAAAATACAATAATGAAAGTTCTATACATTCTCAATAACTTTTACTGAATCAAATTCTTACACAAATTTATATTATCAAGATAATTAATAGCTGTTGTAAGAGTATTTACTTAAAATAAAAGAAAGAACTATACATTTTCAACAACTTTTACTGAATACAATTTTTACACAAATTTATATTTTTGAGATAATAGCTATTGTTTTTTAGAGGGTTAACAAAAATCAAAATTGGGTGCTTCTTTTTTTAAACGACGTCATTTAAAATGAAATAAAGATCTATTTATTCCAAACAACGCTTACTAAGAAATTAAAAAGATACAAAATAAACGTTTTACAGAAATTCACAGGGTTAACCAAACATAAAAATTAATTTTTAACTAGGTTTTTATTTTAAAATAATAATCATCGCAACTATTAATTAACACACGAGATTGATTTGCATCCTCTAGTTTAACTTACTATGTAAAAAAAGTTATATATTTATTTTCTGTCTTCATCTTTTCATTTTTATTTTATTTTTTGTACTGTGGACACAAAGTGTTTGCTCTGAAGCCTAACCCGAAAAAGCTCAAAATAGATTGATTCCAACAACTCTTGTGTTGTATAATAACTAAGACTCGGTTGTTATGTAACAAAAATAAACAAAGAAAATAAAACCTCATAATCAATAACCTCAAGTTTGTGATTAGATGTTATGTACAAATTACGAAACTATTTTATTCTATAAATAAATTAGATATAACTCAGTTCACTTTGACTATTCAGTACAGTGTCCAATCAACATCTTATCTGTCATAGTGAAAATTGAGAATTAGGCGACCGCCTAGTTTGTCGCAAAAGCTCTTTCTTGTTCTGTTATCTGGGGAATAAGTGGGCAGCTCATCAGTATTTATCCTATCCTCAGTTCTCAGTTCCACAATTATCATATGTTCCTCCACTTTATCAAATTATCATATGTTCCTCCACTTTATCAAATTATCATATGTTCCTCCACTTTATCAAATTATCATATGTTTTTCCACTTTATCAATTATCATATGTTCTTCCACTTTATCAATTATCATATATTCTTCCACTTTATCAAATTATCATATGTTCTTCCACTTTATCAATTATCTTATCTTCTTTCACTTTATCAATTATCATATGTTCTTCGACTTTATCAATTATCTTATTTTCTTCCACTTTATCAATTATCTTATTTTCTTCCACTTTATCAATTATCATATGTTCTTCCACTTTATCAAACTATCATATATTCTTCCACTTTATCAAATTATCACATCTTCCACTATATTCCACTTTATCTAATTATTATATGTTCTTCCACTTTATCAATTATCATATGTTCTTCCACTTTATCAAACTATCATATGTTTTTCCACTTTATGAAGCTATCACTTGTTCTTCCACTTTTTTCTCCACTTTAAAAATTTCCCACTTGTTCTTCTGAAATTTTTCCTCTATTTTCCAAACATTGTTCTCTGGGAGACTCTCATGTGGTATAGCTGTACTATTTATTGCCATGATCTCAGTCTACACGCCGCGATGGTTTGGTATGGACAAATTATCTACTATAGAAAAAACTCTTCCTTAATTTTAATTTTCGAGAAATCGACATATGATTATAAGGAATATGTATCGTATTTTGTTGTTGCTTCAGTTTTTTCCATAGCAGCAATTTTTCTTATAATAGATGCAATTCTTGGCACACTGTTGCATTGGTGGTTGTGGCCTACAAAGTGTTAATTACTACACGATAGGCCTCGTTTGGAGAATGTAAAATTTCATGGCACGAGTTCATCTGAACCAAACAGGAACATAACATTCTGCCATGCAGTATCATATAGCTAATACTGTACACTTTGAGGTGTATGGGTTGGGTCCCTATTTTGTATTAGTTAGCTTGTTACGATGTTATTGCAGGTGTTAACATGCGAACCTAAGGCCAGAGTGTGGTCCATTTAAACTGAGATAAACGGTGATCGCGTGGCACTCTAATTCGTTGTTACACCACGTGATCTTTAATTTATAATTGGATTCCGTTTTAGTTTAAGCAAATTGCATTCATAATAATTACCTGCAGAGCATTTGAATGTCTGGTGTCAGGACTGAGCCTTCTGGTAATCCATTTTTGGGGATTCATCATATGTTCCTCATACCTTTGGTCCAACGCTGGGCATTGGTCCGTTTATTTATGTATTTATATGTAGAATCATACCGTTGGTCCCAACATAAAAAGGAGGGCAGTTATGAAAAAAGTTACACTATTAGAAGCTCATACACAAATACTTGAAATACAGAAGTTCTAAAAAAATGAGCATAAATACAAATGAAGGGCCACTAAATTAGTTATTTCATTATTATTTGTTTTATTAATCATATTGTTATAATATATATTATTTAACATTTAAGAAAGAATCCATCCAAAAGTATGAATTGAATTGGTTATTCTCTTAAGCTCTTCAGCTAAAACATTTGAATTGTTTGTTAGTTTATACCAATAGTCTAAACTAACATTATCATTATTTTAGTTGTTAGTTCAGACTATTGATATGAACTAATTATTATTTACATTATTATAATTAGCTGTTTGTTTGTGAATACGTGTTTTACGTACTAGTTGTTAACTATAACATTATTACTATTAGTGAATAGTTAGTTTAGATTATTGTTATAAATTATTTACTAACCTTTTGTTTTAGTTAAACTAGTGAAGACAAATATTGAATTAAATCACTAATTGGCAACTTAAATCTTACCAAATCTTTCGATTGATAAGTGAATTTGTGCAAGACAAGTTGTGTAAATTATTACTTCTTTTCGTGGTTATTTTAAGGTCGAGTTTGTCCGAGAAATAACTTCGGCCTGTCTCTGTCCACTCGGGCTTATCTCTTTGTTCTCTTACGGCTCTGCCCGAAATTAATTTATGGAATTGTTTTGGTTGATCATTGATTTTATTCCTTTCTTCATTTGTTGGCTACACTACCCAACTTTCACCGGAGCTTACAATTAATTATTCATAAACTACGGCGTATGAGACTTCATGACCGACAGATTCGACACTCTGAAGTTACCCAACTGGGTATCCTAAATGTACGAACACACCGACACGCAAATTCTTTTGCTCTCTCTCTCTCTCTCACATTCCTTCTTCTTCTTTTTCTTTCATTATCGCCTCCTATTTTTTCACTTTCTCTTTCTTACAAGACTATCGGCCGCTCTGTTCATTAATCTGTTTATATATATTTAATTAACTATCTATTTTGCTCTTACCTTCCTTCTTCCTCTTTCCTTTCTCTCTCTCTCTCTCTCTCCACTATCTCTATCTCCCTCTCTCTCGTCTTTTTTTTCTCTCTCCCTCTTTCGCTATCTCTTTCTGTCTCTTTTTCTCTCCTTCCCTTTCTCTCTCTCTCTCCCCTCCCATATATATATCTCTTCTCTCTCGCTATCTATTTCTGTCTCTTTTTCTCTCCTTCCCTTTCTCTCTCTCTCTCTCTCTCTCTCTCTCTCTCTCTCTCTCTCTCTCGCTCTCTCTCCCTTCCCTCGGCTGTCCCTCTAAGTTGCTTTCTCTTCTGAATGTTTGATAATATTTTAAAAAGGCTGAGTCATTGTGAAGTCGAGTTCGACAATGTTAGTGTTTTGATGGCGACCTTTTTGTTGTCATAAGAACCAAATTACGTTGAAGTTAGTATTGAAAACAACCTCTGTAAATCATTTTTGTTTCCTTGACTGTTAATGATATCAGTGAAATGAATTCGTTTTCTGCTCAACACCTTTTTATTTTGTATCGTTGATTTTTATTTTTCTCTTCACCTGCATTTGACTTTTTTCTAGTTTTTCCAAACATTTTTTAGATTTGTATTTATAATAACTAAATAAATGAATAATTTAGTTACTTTATCTATATGAAACTTGTTTTTATTTGATTTGAACGTTAATATATTGTTTATTGGTTAAGTAAAAAAGTTTCAATAGCTGAGTTAGTCCATTCATTAATAATTAATTATAGTGATTGCCTAATAACGTCAGTTAACGACGAAGCTACGTTCATAGATAACAAAACTACTTCAGAATGAAATGAACTTGAAATAATTCGACGATAAAAATGACACAAAAAATATCGTAAATTAAATCAACATAAATCAAGGTATAATAACACAGATGCTTAACTCTGGTTGGTTGAACCGCAAAATCTCGATTTGCTGTTGACATTAATTTAAATCACGCAAAATTAAGCGATGAAAATAATCTTAAAGAATAAAGGATTGATAGAATATTTTTTCTAATAAGTATGTCAAAGAGCAAAGTTTGTATTCCAACAATTGATGAATTTGTGATAAAATATTCTCAATAAAATGATAAAACCTATCTGAAGAAAAATCTAACTTCAGGCGAATAAACTTCAATGTTAAATTCATCATTTTGCGGGCATAAATATTGTAATATCCCATCTGATGTCACATCTGCTGCTTTCAACTGGTCAGAACTTGCCCTTCAAACTACCCGAGAAATAAACGACTTCTATGGAACTTCAATCTTCTGTTTATTTATTTTAATTTTTCATGTAGCCTTCTATAAATTATAGAGAATATTGTTTTTTTTTATCAAACTAGACTAAGTATTTATTTCAACAAACAAAAATTTACTGAAATGAACCTAGTATAAATAAAAGCGAAATGTGAAAGGTAATGGAAACAGATCACAACCAAATAATCAGCACCGAACACCGTGTAAGATACACTACAAATCAAACCTAGATGTGAAACACGTGTAAAATATGCAACACTTTAGGGAAATCTAGTAAATTGTGGTTGGTAAATGATATACGTCACAACTTTGATGCCGTCTCATAACATTTTATACTAATTTGCCACCATTTTGTAAATTTGTGTTTACGTTCCACACATATTTCGGGAAAAATAATTACATTCAATTTATTAAGATACCACTTGATGCTAAATTGTTTTTACGACTTCTTTATTACGCTTTTTTAATCTTTAAATCCAAGAAGATTTGTTAATGACATAGAAATATTTCGTTTATTTCAAATATGATAATGGTAAAAGTTATAGTAATTATTTATGGATTAAAGCCTATTAATAATATTCCCAATGTATGTTAATGTAAAGACAATGATATTGTTAGCAAAAGAACAACATACTTCACACAATTTACAGGACACATTCCATTAACCATTTATGGTTTTCCTACTTACCGAAATAAATAAACTGTTGTCCCTAAAATTTCACAAGGTTATATTGAAGGAAATGGCATAGCAAGAAAATGAAGTACGTGTGTGTGATAAACACACGTTTCTTTCATTTATCCTATTCACCAGGTAATTGTGCTTGCTTATACTTAAACAAATATCTTGCTTAATGTATTTGCTAGTTATTAAAACTGCAATTTTAGGATTTTTATTGCAGACATACACGTAATATTTAAAATGTGATCCGTTTGAAAAGGAGATTCCAGGAGAGATATATAAATAATAATTATTTACTTATTACGTAAAAAGCTGCACAGCGTTGGAGAACCCATTTTTTGTATGTGAGCAATGTTAATCCTTGTTGGGTTTGGTTATTAGTTGGATGGGTGGCCCTGAGAGACAGTATATGGTCATTGTCGATTCCACTAGAAGACCAGGTGCTGTTGAAACTTCAGCGATGAATGTGTTTGAAACATAGTCTTGTCCAATGATAACCAATTACTACTAGAAATATAAATTTGGAAACAAACATTTCGAATACAATTAAAAAATATTACTTTTATGATCATGAGTTAAAAATTGTATTGTTTCGAAAACATCTAAAAAGCTATAAACCTTTTGATATATTTAATTGAAGTAGATAAAAAGAAAGGCGAACTAACGATCAATTGGATAACTTATTTACAGTAAAACACAAATTTTAATTCAATCTGACTACTACGTTTTCAACGATAACATATCCTATTAATTATGTTGCATTATGTTCAAGGTTTTATAATAATGAAACAATATATATTTAATTGTAAACTTTATTCACACATCCAAGTATGGTAGGTACTCCCATCAACAATTTTTTCATTATCATCATCTATATAATTTTTAGTTTGCCCATTCAACTCAGACTATCAAAACATTTACAAGATACGTAAACATTGTTCCAAAACATTAACAAAACAAACGCAAATGTACACAAAAACAAAAGCATCACACAAACTAAAACTTAAATAAAAGAACATCGCATACATTTAATAATTAATTTAATAGCCATATAATTGAAACAAGCTATACATACAAAATAACATATACACATACCACATGCATACCAACAACATATATATACACAAAGAAAGCTCGCATCCAAACACATGGCAATCAAAGATTGATTACACATGTAAGCAAACAAACAAAAACTCACACGAAGAGCAGCAGCAATCCAGCAGCAGCAGCAGCTTCAAGCATGGCCATTGCAAGCTTTGTTGAACAGAATTTCATAAGTCGATGCGACTTCACACATCCATTTGACTCGGGAGTTGGGGGGAGAGGGGGTGGGGGTTACATAATCCCCTCCTGATCCATGAACGTTTATTCGACCATTTGGTCAACTTGAACTGCACTGCCTTTTGATCAGATGTTCCGTTTGAACTGGAGTTCAATTTTAAAAATACTTTGAAATGTATTTTGTTTTTATCCGTTGTTCTTAGTCATAAATAAAATAGGATTTAGTTTGATAAAGTTTCATTTTAGTTGTTAGCGTTAAATGAATAGAATACATTTGTCTAAACCGCCAACTTATGAACATTTTTAATTGTTTTTATTTGCTTTGTATTGGTTCATTGATACTTTATTTCAAACAGTTTTACACTGAAAAAACGTTTTTTGTTCATTTAAAACTGCCTATTGTTTTCACAATAAAAATAGTTGCAAAAATATATCGTGTGGATGCATGTTTGTACGTACACACATACATGTGCTTACTAGTGTGCGCGCGTGCGTTTGTCTGTGATAGTACATGTATATGTTTGTGTATGTGTGATTGTATATACAAATTTAGGAACAAATGAATGTGCTTGTTTGTGTGTGTGCATTCGTATGTGATAGTACAGACGTATTTTGTTAGTGTTGAACAATATCTAAATAGTTTCATTCCACTGCCCCATTTGTGATGTTGTTTTCTGTGTTTTTTTTGTAGATGTTTTCTCTATTGCCAAGTTGAACGTGAAACAAAACCTTTTTTCAATGTAATCATTTATAAAACTGTTGCTCCTTAATTATGAATGCGAAATATAAGTTAAAATTGTTAAGATTTGATTTTTTGTTGAACTTACTTTATTTTTTAATAATCGATTATGAATGTATATGATCTAAATTGTGTTCTTTCGTCTCAAGAAAGCTCTAGAATATAAAATGATATATACACCATAGAAGATTTGTTTCAATTACAAAAATTAAGCAGTAACAAAATGATATGAAAACCATAATGAAAATAAGAAATATTTTTTCGATTGTAAATATTAAACAGAAGATAAAAAAAATAACTAGTAGAAGTGACACATCATGACGAGAGTTAGTTTCATTTTGGTATTTACCCCAACATTTAGGCCTAAGTTATATAAATTCACTTTCGCTTCTCTTTTTCTTATCAACAAGTTAAGCTATAATTAATCAGCAAAGCTGATGTTCAAACTAAGGTTGTAACTCACTATACCACATTTTTTTTGGTTTGTCATGTATGCGGAGAATCTTTCGTTTTAGATCAAAATAATAAATGCAAAAATGTTCACTCTACATTTTGTTAAAGCTCAATATTCCATTTCACTTATTTTCCACTCTTTGGGGTTCACAGGTTTTGGTGCAACCAGTTGATGAATTTGAAATCAATTTAATTTTTAGAAAATATTGCAAATCCGAATCCTAAGCCGCATCCTCGTACAAATTTTTCTTGATTTAAATCACATTCACTGAATGTTTTACGATTTTAATTGAATCAAGAAAAGTTGATTCAATAAAAATTGTGTCAATGTGATTAGAATAAAAATAATTTATTTTAAGGAGATCAAGTTTGGGCGAAAATGCAGCTATAATAGCATTGAGAGGATTGTTTGTCTGTTTGTTTGTGTGTTTGTTTGTTTTTCTGTCTGTCTGGCTGTCTGTTTGTTTGTTTGTTTGTTTGTTGAAATAAGTAAGCTCGACGTGGCACTTCGAGACAAAAATGCAAACTAAAACAGCCTTAATTGTACAGTAGAAACATTTATAATTCAATGGAATAAATTAATCATAAACACAGTTAGATTATGTTTTAAGTGATTTTCTGTAATACAACTTTCCTAGCGATCGTTATACAAATATTTAAGCTACCTAATCATCATTAAGTAGATAGTTGAGCTATCCTAACAATCATTATACTAATATTTAAGCTATTCTAGTATTCTATAAACAATTAGTTGAGCTATTCTAATCATCATTAAGTAAATAGTTGAGCTATCCTAACAATCATTA
>JARUHE010343773.1:0-17617 GCA_031471125.1 Archaeomysis grebnitzkii | reverse complement strand
ACAGCATGGAGTTACACTGGATAGTATAACTTGTTTTATAAAATGACTGGAAAAACCTGAATAATTCAAAATTTGGCAAAACTTAATCCCAACGGTCCTTTTAATGTTGTCACAAAGTGTCACCACGTTATTATATTAAAATCTTCTAACATTTATACGACGTTCTATTTTGCAAAATATAATCATTATTGAAGCCAACGTTGTATGAACATCTAATAACGTTGTTTAAACGTTATAGCAACTTTCCGTACAAATGTTATCCTAATTAACTTCAATACAACGTTATATTAACCTTTTTAAATCAACTTTGTTCCAACTAATCATTAATGTTTCTGAATCGTATGTTTACAACTATTCCACAACAAAGCTGTAGTCAACGTTTCATTAACGTCGTTTATGTAACCATAGCTCAACAAATGTAAAGAAATGGTTAGTTCAAACAACATTGTTTTACAAATGTTCATATTAAGTTGTAATGTACAGTAGTCTGTTAGAGTAAAATATGTACGGAAAGTTGTTGTAATGTTTAAATATCTTATCAGATGTTCATACAACGTTCACTTCAATAAAAAATAACAATCAGGTTTTGCAAAGTTAAACGTTTATATTGAATTTGTTGCTAACAGACCTCAGTTCAACTCTCAAACATTTGTTGAAACGACGTTGGTTGCCCAATGGGGTATAAATAATCATATAATGATTAATGATGAAGGAAAAATTATGAAAATTAAATCTTGAATATTTATTTTAAAATAATCTCCTCTATATCATAAACATAATGTACGAGTATTTATGTAAATTATTTTAAAACTTTTGCACAATTTATTTCATAATTATTGTATAATAATTAATTTGTAATTTGTAACATTGGCTTTATAAAGATTTTCCAACTTTTATAACTTAATATTGACGTTGTACTACTTCAAAACAAGCCTTAATGTGTATTTTTATGTTTTAGTATTTACATAATTGCTAACAACCAATTTTATTGCTTTGTGTCTTAAGCACAGGCGTTAGATTTTAAGAAACTTAACTTTTTTAAAGTCAAGCAAATAAATATTTTACAGTTGATCTTAGCTTAATTAGTAAAAATTTGAACTGAATATAAATTGAAAGTAAAGTTTGAAGTTACATGTTTATTTTTAAATTTTAAACATATGTAAATAAATATACGAATGTATGTAATTTATTAATAGGTTGTAACCATAAAGCAACTCAAATTTTAAATCAAATTAAATTGTAAATAAAAGAAAATTATTGATTATCATTGCATATTGGTATCTCCACCTGGCCTCGTGGCAAACTTTTTATAAGTTGAATTAAATATGTTTCACTCAAAAAATACTCATCTCATTCTCATTTCATTCATGAAAAAAAACACGTTTCCCTCAAAAAAAATATTTTTCACTCAAAAAGAAATACTTTCCACCTGAACAAAAAAAAGTTAATTTCCCTCAAAAAAAGAGCTTTTCACTCAAAAAATTATTTCTACTCAAAAAAAATACTTTTCATTGAAAAAATTAACTTTTCCCCAGAAAACAATACCTTTCACCCAATAAACTTTCATTCAAAAAATATTTTTACACTCTATATAAATAACTTTTCACTCAAATAGTACATGCCAGTTAAAAAAATAACTACAGTAAAAAATAACTTCATTCAAAAAATATTTTTTCGCCGAAGAAAAGACTTTCCACTCAAAATAAGACTTTTCACTCAAAAAAAATGTATTCAAAAAAATACTTTTCACTCAAAAAAAATGTTCACTCAAAAAATACTTTGATTAAATTAAATTTTATTTAAATGATTTTTTAGAAAACAAAAAATTATTGAAAGAGTTATGAACATATTTACAAAGTAATTTCAAAATTCCTTCAATAAAATGCAAGAAAATTTTATTAAAATTTTACTTCAGATAAATGAGAATAGTTTTGTTGAAATTCGATTGGGGGACTAGATTGGGTTGATATATGAGGGGGGTTGAATTGAGGAATTCATGCAACGGGTTTTTAATTCTAGGGAATGGTGTAATAGTGTAAAGTTGCGGATTGTAATCAGGTGCTAGATTTAATTATTAAATGCGGATACCAAATGTACCCAGTAAAGGTATCTAGCTACAAGTGTTGAATGAAGAGTGCAAACTTTATAAACTCAATTGTGTCCACAATTAGATACTCAATCGGGGTTCAGATTAGGAGTGGAGCTACGGGGGTGCCACTGGGGGTGAATGGGGAGTGCCTATGGGATTAATTGACTCAGAAGAATGTTTACTTTCAAGTCGTTTTCAACTTCATTTCATTTTTTATTCCCTGCAAATATTTGTCTTTTCTTTCCTTTTCATTTTCATTCTCTTCTATCTTCTGCTGTTTTTGCTTACTTTTTGTGGAAATCTGGTAGTTAGGTGGTTAATCGTCAGTCAGATGATTGGTTAAAAACTGGGTAGTTAACAATTAACGATATGGTTATGTAGTTATTTATCAGTCCGGTAATTAGTTATTGGTTAGTTAGTGGTTGGTTAATTAATAGTGGGTGAATAGTTACTAATTAAATGGTTAATTAGTAGTAGGATAGTTGTTTTATAACTAGATGGTTAGTCGACATGCAACTAGCAGGTTGGTACATGATGGCTAAGTAGATGATTCGAGGAGTTCTCTGACTAATTAACTGGTTACTGAAAAAATCAATGATTAGTTTATTGGTCAGTGAAAATCTGGATGGTTAGCTGTTAGCTTGTTAATTAATGATTAAGAGAAGAAAGCATTAAACAATTTATCTTATTTTTCACTCAACCTAAGTGTGTACAGTCAGACAATGTGAAAGATACCCACCACGTTGTCAGTTGATATAGTATTTTCTAACAATATAGTATTGAATTTCATCATAAGGGGGTCATTTTTGTACACATGTTACATTGTTCAACAATAAATATCTTAACTTGAAAAATGTGCATTATAAATAAATACAACATACAATTACTAATTATATTTATTAGTTTCCATTTTTCAACTACTCAAATACATTTTTAATGAAGTATATAAAAATATTCTGCTTTTAATGCCAATGGTAACTATGCTATGCCATAAAGATAAGTCGAACCTCGTTTATAGTGTGTGTTCAATCAAAAACACACACACACAGTACACATACATATTTCTGTGAAATAAGTATTTGTTTAATGAAATCTAATTTTTACAAGGGAGGTTGTAAGCTCAGCCACTTCATCATTAAGTTCATGATTAACCAAATTTTTATTTGAAGGTTTAGAGAAAACTTTATTTACAATAAATGAACAACTGGAGATTTAACCCTTTCACACCTGATTAATTATTACCCATCAGGAGCTAAAGGGTTAAGGTGGAATGTCCTACAACTATATTTTTTTAAATAACAAACATTGTTAACACTTTGTTTATAGAAATAATTTGAATATATAGACCCAGCTTTTTATGCGTAACATTTACTCGTACTTGTTAAGTTATACATTTATTTTTAAACATGTAGTTGTTTTATAATTGCTTAGTATCCTAGGGTTTTGACTTCTTACATAACGTATGCACACACTCGTATAGAAGAAAAACAAGCACGAGTAAGTGGTACGCATTAAAAGGTGTAATTGTATGTTAAAAAGTGTCTAAAATTGAGTAATTTATTTATACAATGCTATATATTATTATATTAACACTTTTTTTTCATTTTTTTATAAAAGAAATGTTTCTAAGCCTAAAAAATGGTTAATCATGAACTCGATGCTAAATTGGTTAGATCTAAAAACTCCTAAAATATCTATTATTTGAAAAAAAGTATAAATTTTAGGGAAAATTTATTTTAGCATTCTACTTTAGAAAGTCATGTTTTATCGTTTTTTTTTTAAATAAACTTTTCTCTAAGCCTTCAAATAAAAATCACGAATAACCATGAATTTGAATTTTTTTATAAATCTCTGTTTTAATAAACAAATATTTATTTAAGGAAAACAATCTTTAATGATACTAGTGTAGTATATTATGGTCTTTATTTTAATTTCAACAAACTTTTCTGTAAAATTAATGTTTTTTGTTATTTTGAGAAAAATGTAAAATTGTTGTAGTCCATAAATCATCCACCGTCCCAACAACAACAACAACACTACCAACAACAATCAGAGGTTACTTATTGAAACTGCATTTTTCAAATACAGCTTAGTAAGAATAACAAAAGACATTAAAAACATTATTATAACAATGTTAAAATTAACATTAAGAGCATTAACATTAATAATATTATCATTACGAAAATTAACAACATAAAAATTACTATCAGCATTAATATTAGTATTAATAAAATTAACATAAACAACATTAAAATTAACAATATTAACATAAACAACCTTAACAATACCATTAACATTAACACTATTAAAGTTACCATCATCATTAACAACATTAGCAACATCAACATTAACAATAACAATATCAAAATTAACAACATTAGCAACATAAACGTTAACAACATTAACAATAACAAAATCAACATTAACAATAACAAAATCAACATTGATAACATTAACAACATCAACATTAACAATAAAAACATCAAAACTAGCAATATTAACCAAAAAAAATTAATAACATTAACAACATTAACAATAACAATATAGGCATTAAAAACATTGGCAGAATTAAAATTAACACCATTAACATTAACAACGTCAATATTAACACCATTAACATTGCTAATAATATTACCATTAACATTGACAACATAAATATTAAGAACATTTAAATTTAAAATGATCAGCATTAATAACATTAAAAACCTCAGCATTAACATTAACAATATGAACATTACCATTAATTAACAACATTAGCATTAACGTACCTAACATTAATGTTATTAACATTAACATTGGTATTAACATTATCAACATTAAAATTAACATTAACATTGAAAAAATCAATATTAACAACCTTAAAATTAACACAATCATCATTGAAATTAACAACATCAACATTATAACATTAAAATTAACAGCATTAACATTAATCACAGTAACATTAATATTTTTAGCCTTAACATTAACAACATTATCAATACAATTGACAACATCAATAGTCTCAACATTACAAGCATTAACATTATAACATTAAAATTAACAAAATTAGCATTAAAACAGTAACATTAACTAACATTATTAACCTTAACATTATCAACATTAAAATTAATGTTAATAACGTTAACGTAAATAACATTTATATTAACAACATTAACATTAATACAATTACCATTAACATTTGCATTAACATACCTAACATTAATATTAACAACATTAACATTAGTATTATCATCATCAACACTAAGATTAACATTAACATTAATAACATTAAAATTAACATCAATAAAATTAATAACATCAACATTATAAAATTAATAACATCAACATTATATCATTAACATTAACAGCATTAACATTAATA
Source organism: Archaeomysis grebnitzkii (assembly GCA_031471125.1). Taxonomy (NCBI): domain Eukaryota; kingdom Metazoa; phylum Arthropoda; class Malacostraca; order Mysida; family Mysidae; genus Archaeomysis; species Archaeomysis grebnitzkii. Next base: position 12,164 of record JARUHE010343773.1, on the reverse strand, counting down.
ACAGTAACATTAACTGAGATTATTAACCTTAAAATTAGCAACATTAAAATGAATATTAATAAAATTAACATAAACAAGATTAACATTAACTAAATTATCAATAACATTAACAACATCAATAATCTTAACATTAACAACATCACCATTATAATATTAAAATTAACATTAATAATAGTAACATTAACTAACATTATTATCCTTAAAATTAGAAACATTAAAATTAATGCTAATAACATTAACGTAAATAACATTAATATTAACAACATTGACATTAATACAATTACCACTAACATTAACAACATTAATAATAAACTTAACATTACCAACATTAAAAATAGCATCAACATTAACAACACTAACAGTAAAAACCTCAGCTTAACTAACATTAACAATCTCAAAATCAACATCATTACAACATTAACAATAACAGCATTACTATTAATAAGATTAACATTGATATTAACAACAAAATTAACATTAAGACCATCACTATCAAAATTTAGAACATCAACATCAACATTAACATCATTTAATAAGAGAAAGCGATGTAGAATGAACCTAAGACATTGTTCAAGTAAAAATATAACGAACGTAGGCTATTATGCTATTTTTTTTCTTTTTGGGAGGGGCAAAACTAAAAAATCGCCGGATAAATACCAAGTCAGTCTATAAGAAAGACTAACTGGTAGATTATGTGGGAGTTGAACCATTCACTAAAAAACCTGAGTTATGGAACAGACAAAAGTTTCACTCTGGAAGAGCCAAAGACTATGGGACCAAAGCAAAACAGATGCTGATAGGAAATGACTAGATATTACTTCTTAAATTAACTTTTAAATTAAACTCAAATCAAAATAAAGCATGAGGCCGAACTTGATGATCATTAGATGGAGCACGAACCGTAACATCCATACTAAAACAGCCTGCCCACTTGACAAGGAGGATAGTTAACATTATAAATGATATTATAATTAAGATAATCATATTTATTTTCTATCAATAAAAATAAAAACATTTTTTTTATTCTCTTTAAAAAATCAATCTTATTAAAAGTAAATTATTTACTTCATTATTCAAACATAAACAAAATTGTGTTTAATATTTTGTATGTTCAGAAAAATTGTGAACAATGTTATGTATATAAGGAATGAATGAATATATAAGTAAACGGGCCTATACCCGGCACTGCACCCGGAGGGTCTTCAGCACCTATAAACCACGAAGATTATATTCCATCTAACTAACAGTTTAATGATAAAACAGTTATAATAAAAAAAAATACTAATCAAAGGTGTTTTTTTAAATTGGAAAGCTAACTTATTTATGTTTCATCTCAATGTAATGTCTACTTAAAATGAAATATATATTCTCAATAACTTTTGCTATATACAATGTTTTACACAAACTTTTACTATCAAGATAAATCCCCATGTTAGAATTATATTTCTAGAGGGTTATCCAAACTCAATATTTGGCATATAACATTTTCAGTTTTTGTATAGCATTGTTGGTCTTAGAATAAAATATAAAAAAATGTTAAGTCTGAACAACCTTTTTTGAAATAAAATCTTAGGAAAATTTCTTTTCTTTCTCAAAAAATAATTTTTAAATGTGTTATTTTTATTATTTCTAAAATAAACTCTTTTTTCCATTTTACAGAGAATGTTTACTTAGAATAAAATAAAAGAAAACAATAAATTTCCTACAACTTTTATTTAAAAAAAACTTTTTATACAAACATATATTGTTTAAAATAATAGCTGTTAAGGGAATATAGTTTATAATCTTTCAAAGTTATCCACAAGCAAGATTTGACTGATGGGTGATATAGAAGTTTCTTATGATACTATTCTCTCTTCTAATACTATCATTGGTTACGGTTGGATGCAGATGCACATGCGTAAATTTGCATCCAAAACTGCAAATTTCTAGTATTGGCATCCGAAAATCTAGACTCTGCATCTCGTCTTGCATCCGTTTTGTAACCGTGAATCGTTTACTGTGGTAAAAGTTATATCAGGTTTGTACAAACAAAGAGTTCTTCAATTTTCTTGACACCCCAAGAAATGTTTAGAAATTTGTTTTGTTAGAATACATGGTGAATTAAATAAATGTAGTTATTCTCTGTTAAACAAGTTTTTAATACATAGGACAGTAGATATTTATTAAATATTATTCATAACTAAATATATATATATCTGACAACGGCTAAATTCTACTTTAGACACAATAATTAGCAAAAGCCTAGTGTAGGTACACATAAAAAAATACTGAAAGTACTGAACATGAGATATTAATATTTCACTTATTTTGTGTAATAGTACTTTACCTTATCTAACATTACATAACCTAACCTAACATAAATCAACCATTGAAGAAATAAAAACCTCTCTAAATTGATAGTACTTTTTTGATAAAGTTGCTAGATTTGATTATTTGTTATTTATGTTAGGTTAGGGTATGTAATGTTAGGTAAGTGAAATATTAATATATCATGTTCAGTACTCTCAGTACTTTTTAATGTGTACCTAAACTAAGCTTTTGCCGATTATTGTGTCTAAAGTAGGATTTAGCCGTTGTCAGATACATATATTTAGTTATAAATTATATTTCATGAAAATCTACTGTCCTATGTATTAAAAACTTATTTAACAGTAAATAACTACATTTATTTAATTCACCATGTATTCTAACGAAATCAATTTATAAACACTTCTTGGGGTGTCAAGAAAATTGAAAAAATATTTGTTTGTACAGACCTGTTATAACTTTTACCACAGTAAACGATTCACGATTACAAAACGGATGTAAGGCGAGATTTTCGGATGCAAATACTATACATTTACAGTTTTGGATGCAAGTTTACGCATGTGCATCTGCATCCGACCGTAACCATTGCTTGAGAGTTGACCTAAGGTTTTTTAAGCAACAAACCCAATATAAACGCTATTGAAACAATGAACTTTGCATCACCTTTGTCATTGGAATTATTATTGAAGTCAACGTTGTATGAACATGTGATAATGGTATTATAGCTTTCCGTACAAATTTTACTCAAACCAACTTCAAAACAAAACTATATGAACATTTTTAAAATAACGTTGTTTCAAATAACAATTTCTTAACATTTGTTGAGCAATGGTTACATAAACGACGTTAATGAAACGTTGATTACATGTTTGATGTGGAGTAGTTATAAAAATACGTTTCAGAAACATTACATAATAGTGGAAACACGTTTTAAAAATGTTCAGATAACTTTGTGCAAGGAAAGTTGTTATAACGTTTAAATAACCCTAGTAGCATTTCAATGGCTAATTCCTGGCTATTTTCCAGGGAGCCATAGAATAACCACTGAATCGTAACTAATAGACAAGGATCAGTCACTAACTAGGTATAGATGTTACTAGGGTAACGTTATCAGATGTTCATACAACATTAGCTTCAATAATAATTCTAATGACAAAAGTTTTGCAAAATACGACGTTGTATAGATGTTTGAAGATTTTAAATTAATGTTGTGATAACGTTTGACAACATTAAAATGCCCGTTGGGAGGCTCAAGTCTATGATTAATTATGTCTTTTTGCTATATATTTATAATTATGTACGAGTATACGGTATACGAGTATAAAGAAATGTTTATTGAAATCTATTTAAATATTGTATTGCGTTTCCTTGATTTTTATATTATCCTACATTCTTAGTAAATAGAATGTTTAACTTACCTAAAAACCGGTGTGGAATGACTTACCTTCAACAATACAACAACAACAAATAAAACAACAATATCTTTCACTTATACTTTACCTCTCAATCCTTTAACCATTTCTTGTAACACCGTTGATACATACGTCTAATTTTTAAAAATAAATTTTTAGGGATAAATATTTGCCTGTATAAGTATATCAAATACATAAGTCAACTTGATTTGTATCACTGGTGCTACATAAGATGGAATAAACCATTAAATGTATGTATCATCGATGTTACCAAAAATGGTTAAAGTGTGAAATAACATATTTTGTATTAAATATAAAATAAACTAAGCGACAATGATTGGTTTAGAATAATTAAAACTGTATTTATGATTTCAAGCGAGTGTAAAAGGCATTGAATGGAGCAAGATCACACAATCCTATGGTATCGCCCAGGCAAAACTGTGATGTCCGTGTGCTACCACTAAATATTATCGGATTTTCTTTAAATTTGGACTGAATAGTTTTCTCAACTAACCTCACCGGCAAAAAAGGTAGGTTCTTTTACTCAAAATTTTAAAAAGTAAGGGGCAACTGGCTCACCCTAGCACTTAACATGCGAAACTAGTTAAGGAAACAATAAACAATAAAAATGACGTTTGTCAACCTCATTATAAACTTGCCTAATAATCAAAAACAGTTATTAAGAAAACTTAGAAAGGGCAAACGAAAATTAATAAATTGCAAATATGCAATAGTATTTAACAAAATATATTACAGTATATATATATATTACAGTATATATATATATACTAGACATTCTAGGAGTTTTTAGATTTGACCAATTTATCATCAAACTCATGGTTAACCAAGATTTTTATATGAAGACCTAGAGATAATTTTATTGGAACGAAATAAAAGAAAAGGGTTAATATAATAATATATAGAGTTGTATTCAAGAATTATATAATTTTAGAAACTTTTTTTACTCGTGCTTGTTGCATAGACATATATACTAGACTGTGTATCAACTATTCCATCAATGTTTAAAAATCATGCCCGAAATTTGTCTCACATTCAATTTTCATCTTCAGTAATAGGGAATTCTATACTCCAAAAGTATTACATATCATTTCATTCACATCGATCTATTTATAAATAATTTGTTCAATTGATATAGATGAAAAAAATATTTCATGTTTTTGTACTTTCAAAACATTTTCTATTCCACGACTTGAATGCGTGATCTATTTTAGTTGGTTAATTTTCAATCCATTTTGTCTCGAGCATATGATTGACGAATCACACGTTTACATTATACAATTTCCAACTAACGATGTATTATAATTTTCATACAAATCAAATTATATCCCGGTCATCATTGCATTATGTGCAGATTGGGTATGTAATATTTATCCGTTAGAGTTAAGAGTGATAAATTATTTTATTAAATTACCTAAAAACAGTTTAGGTCTAACTATTTATATAATAAACATACAGAATAGGTATAGCCCTATTGTAGCTATTTATAAGCTAACTTAGTTATTTCATCTTAAGAAATTAAGGCCAGTGATAAGCGCGCCAGTGAAAACATGGTGATCAGTTGAAAGGGCGATGTTCCAATAATGTACAAAATACATTTGTGACAGAAACTTCTGTTACGGTCTCAACAGTCGATGCACAGTCTAGTATATATGTTTATGCAGGGCCGGACTTTTACCTGCTGAGGCCCAAAGCTACGTATATAAAAATTGAGGCCCTTCTTGTTGGTGAATTAGTGTTAAAATAACGATATACAGTATTTTAAAAAAAGAGGTACCTGATGATGTGTGGCCCTAAGCTATAGCTTATTTAGCTTATGGGTAAGTCCAGCACTGTGTCTATGGGTTTTTTATGTTCTGATTTTACGTTTGAGCATTTGTTTTTATAGTTTGCTTATTGTTTTAAATTGATTCAAATTTTTTATCTCCTGTTTGTGAGCCATATACTTTTAAAAAAGGAGTTCCCTTTTCTTTAACTGCTTCATGTCTGTAATACACCATGGTGAATTCGACTTTATTGTTATATTTTTGTTTACTATTGGTCTATGTTCGTTTAATAAATAAATAAAGTCATTTTATAACAATCAAATGTACAATTTGGATCTAAACTCTTCAAATAATCTGAAACAAATTCGTACCTGCTAGCTGTTTCTTAATTGTATTAACATTTAAGTGTCTTAATGGTCTGTATGTGATATTAACTTGCTTTAAGAAAACCTAAGAATATTTTAATTAAGCAATGATTAAAATACTCATTCAATTTAAAAAAGTAGTGTATATGATTGAGAATAGCCATGTAAGCAATTACTATTAAACACACCTTGTTGTAGAACTTCAAATACATTCACAATGATATTAAAAAAAACTTCGAACCCTGGATGACTGAGGGCAGTGATTTAAAATTTTCTCACATTATTGCTCGTAAAGTCATAAAGTAATGCATACTGTTGAAAGTATTCATATGAACAATTACTGTTTAGCACTTTTTGTTATAGAACTTAAAACAAATTCACATAGTGCTTCTAACCTTAACCAATAAATTTGGCAAAGTCCATAATTTTTTTTTGTTAATATGAATAAATATTCATTTAATTTAAAAAGCAGTGCATATTGTTGAGAATTTCAAATAGATTCACAATGAGCTTATTAAAAAAACTTTAACCAACAAATTTGAGTAAGTTATTAAATAAAACTTTTTTTTTCATGCAAATCAAAAAAGTTCCATTTGTTTTGAATTATCCATCCATATAAACATTTGCTATTAAATAAACTTTTTTTGTATAATTTTAAATAAATTCACAATGGGTTTAATAAAATACTTTAACCAAGAAAGTTCATCAATAAAACTGTTTTTTTATTCAAATATAAAATTTTTCGTTTAAATATAAAAATTTCGTTCAAACATAAAATATTGCGTTTAATTTAAACACAAAAGGAGTGCATGTTGTTTGAAAACAAGTATTATTAAACAAGCTTGTAGTACTTTAAAAGGCTTCACAATGAGCTTCATCAAAAACCATAACCATGAAATTTCGCCAAGTTCATAAATAAAACAGTTTTTTATTTGTTAAAATCAAAAATGTTTTTATTTAATTTTAAATAAAAGTAATTATAGTTTAACAAACTTTGTTGTAATTTTAAAACTTCAAATAAATTCACAATGCGCTTATTCACAAACTTTAATCAAAACTTTGTTGTATAACTTGAAACAAAAGTATAAATTGAAATTTATTGATGTACGGATATATAGACATATGACATTCATGTCATAGAAACTAGCTTACTATTGCTAAGCTTAGTATATAGTTTGAAAAACAATTAATTAATTTTAATGAACTAGAAAATCTATTCTTTCTGCCATACAAGACCGCTCAATTAAACATAAATTTGTCTAACTGAATAGAAAAAATTAGATTTTTTGTCTTTTTACACTAAAATACTTGATAACTTTATAACTTTTTGTTCATAAAGAAAAACATGATAATCAACAAGACAAGTAAATGTAAGTATGATAAAGTTTGATAACTGCCATAATGATAAATCACTTACGTCTACATTTGATGTTTTAACAAACGCTCCAATTGGATGAACATGGTCGTATAAAATAACTAAAGCAACCATTACACGTAAAATGAAAAGCTGAGTCTCTTCTCTACGAAATCTAGCTATAAGATCTCTGAAAAAAATTAAATGTTATATTTGTTCAACCATATAAATAATATTAAAAATTAACAATATCGGAAATAACTATGAATCAATCAATGTTCTAAAATGAAAAAGTCCGTAAGCACAATAAAGCCTTAGTTATTTTAAAACTTTAACAGTTTCTTATAACACCGGTGATACATTAGTCTAATGCATTACTAGTTAACTGTATAGAGTAATTAAAAACATAACTAAATTTTCATAAAAAAAACCTTATGTGCCAATAATTATTATTACTTTTTTAAATGTCTCAATTGTAGCAATTGTAATGTACACTTGTTGTTGTTGTTGTGAAAACAGCGGCAACCCTCTATGTAGTAAGCATCTGGGTCTCGCCCTAATGTACACTTCATAACTGTTATAGAAATTATTACTCAGGTCAGCAAACAAAACACTTGAATTTTTGACTTGAATATGACGCAGCAGAGTTCAAGTCCGGAATGATAAGAAGTTTGCTAACGTTCTGGCTGGGTGGGACTGATGAAAGTTTCAATAGGAATGAACTCCGTCCTGCCTACCCGGCGATAAAGCGTTTACGCTCTTTACCAACTCCTGAGTTTGATACGTTGACAACTGGTCGTACGGTTGTGGCTGGCAGAGAGGAGTGCGGAGACCAACTAGAGGATTACTTTGAATGCATGTACAATGCTTCGTCCCCTGCCGAGAGTTTGCCTCGCTTTGATGTTACCCCTTCTGGTGCTGCTCCACCCTTAGATGAAGGGCCATTCTCCAACCAAGATGGGAAGAGAGCAGTTCATAAACTGAACGGTGTAAGGTTGCCGGACTCTGTGGTGTACCTGCAGAGTTGTTAAATCACATTCGCAATCATTTGAGCAAGCTAGGGTTACACCTAAGAGGCCAACCATTAAATATAAAGATGTTTTTTTTTTCTGAATATTAGGACGATTTCAAGGCAGTTGACTCCGTGGATGGAGGTGCACTCTGAGAGTCACTTCGTAGATGTAGGATTCCTATTAGGATACTAGAGCAGATCTCTTCTCTTTACACTGACACCGAGAGTGCTGTCAAGAGTGAAGGGAGCAAATGTTGTTTATTCCCGTTGAGATATGGGGTGAGACAGAGTTGTGTCCTATTTTCAATGCTTTTATGGTGTGGGTGATAGAAGGACAGTTGCTGAATCTAAATGCGTAGCACAGCTGGGAAAATTAAATATTACGGGTCTTGGTTTTTCCGATGATGTAGTAATATTTGCTGAAACGCTGGAAATCTGGAGTAAATCCAGGATTTTGGTGACATTTTGGGTGTGGACATCGAACAAGTTTCATCATTTCGAGTGGGTGGCAAGAGAGTGGAGCTTTCTGACATTGTTGTTGATCTGGGGCGTGCGATGAGCAGAGCTAGAGAATCCAGCTTCCAGGTTAATCGAGATCTGGGATTGACCTCCGTTGTGATGAATTCATTTGACCGTAGTTTTTGGAAGTGTCTACATCTGTGCAGAAGGAATAACACGGGGTATTTTGTTGCATGTGATAAAGTTCCCGGATGCAGATGCAGTGACGTGGGTTCTACCTGCTGAGATAAATCCTTCTTGGAAACACCTTCATGGGAGACCTCGCATGCCCTGGTCAAAGATAATCCATGGTCACTGTGACGACTTGACTCATTTAGGTCAGGCATAAGCATGTGCAGCTGTTCGCAGGGACCCGTGATGCCGGCGATGGAGAGCTACCGAGCTTACGTGCTCTCTCGGCGTTTTCCGTCATTGGTAGTAGTTGTAGTAAATATGGCTATGTCCATAAGAAAATTTCATAAAACAAACTTTTATATCTCCATAATTACAAGTTTGTTCAAAATATATTTCTTAATATTTTTTAATGAACAATTCATAACTGTTCATTTGAGATATATACAACTATTCTAGATCAACAAACAAAAAGTTTGAATATCTTACCGAATACGTTGGGTACAACTACTACACCGACAATGGAAAGTAACACTTTAGTAGAGTTTTGCTATGTACAATTGAAAAATACAAGTTGATCTACATCATAAAAACCTAGTTATTTTAATAAATCTAAGAAATGTTTAAAATGCTTTCATTTATGTGAAATGATCATTGCTCTGAAATAAAGAATAAAACAAGTTTAGTCTACTATTGAAATAAATATAAATTGAAAACACCGTAAAAACCTTGTTATTTTCATAAGTTCAAGTTATAGAAAAAAGTGCTTAAGAAAGATTGGTGCTAATGCATATATCTTTCATTAATTAAGCTTAAATGATCATTGCTCTAAAATAAAAAATAAATGTTTGCTGTATTTTTTTAAAAGAAACAAGCCGATAAATCACTAACACTAACAACACTAATCCTAACAACAATTAAGAATATCTCATAGAGTGGTGCCTTTCGTTTACCCTTCAAAAGATACCAAGATAAGAACAATTAAATTGCAAATGACTGCAAATCACAGTTTAAATTTTTTTCAACATCTTTTATGATGATAAAATACTTTTACATGACAAATATGTGCCACTTAAACAAAAAGTTCACGAAACGCTCACTCTTTCACTGTTTTTTGACATACCAATTATATCAATTATGTTAGAGACTCGTGTTTTACAAGTTAAATCAGAGCAGAATTTGAATTAAGACTTAAACTTTTTGAAGTTTTCTCTTGACCCCATGATGAAAAAAATAGCACTTTAATGTTGCATTTGTAATGAATTAGTAAGAATATTAATATTCATTGTAAACAAATTTAAATTCCTAGTTTTATTACGAATAAATTTAATGTTCTAACATAACTATTGTAAAGACAGTGGTTACGGTCGTATGCGTATGTGTGCGCATACGTCGAGCCAAAATTGCATACGTTATCAAACACCTGTAATGTGTGGTAGAATTTTTTATGAGATTATTCAGATGTGTAGAGTTTTAAGTAAAGAGAGGAATATATTTTGATAAATTGATGTGGAATTAAATAAATGTATTTTTATTTAATGTTAAATAAGTTTTCAATATATCATGAAATGTTTAATTCACTTATTGGACAGTAGATTTTTTTTTAAATATTACATATAAGTAAATATGGGGTAATGTGCGCGATGACTGATTTAAAACCTACGTCTTTGAGAAATTGATTATAAAATAACCTTACAACTTAGAAATATACATTACCTATCAAAATGTAAGAAAAACGCTTATACTTCAATTTTATAGTACTTTCACAAAATTTCCAAATGGTTTAATTCACTTATTAGACAGTAGATTTGTTTTAAATATTATTTATAAGTAAATATGGGGTAATGTGCGCGAGTACTGATTTAAAACCTACGTCTTTGAGAATTTTATTATAAAATAACCTTATAACTTAGAAATATACATTACCTATCTAAATGTAAGAACAACGCTTATACTTCAATTTTATAGTACTTTCACAAAATTTCCAAATGGTTTACTATATAAAAACTGGCTTCAAAAATGTACGTTATTTCGAGCCTTGGACATCTCTAGATATTTAAGATACACAATATTTTTAGTAATAGTGTTGCCTGCTTCGGTAAGGGCAGCGTCCTACCTTATACTGCCTGAGATAGCAGGTCGGATTTTCAGTAATCCTCACTGGATACATCTTCAGTAGTCCAAACTTTGACACTTATTTTATGTCCACAATTATGATTATATTTTCACTAATTTCAAATAGTTGTTTTATATAAATAAGGGAAAGAGTACGAAAGTGGTTTGAACACTTTTATTTTTATAATTTATGTATACACGTCCAAGCTGCAATATTTACAGTTTTGCAGAGAACGCTCCCGTGGGGATGTTTATGGTTGATAATAGATAGACACGTGGTTGAGTGGTGGACCGAGAAATTAATTGTGGTCAGAGGCCAATAAGGACAAGAGACTAATGAATGTTTCACGGCAGGGATTATTTTAATGAATACTCTTGGGATCTCACTAGTAAATTTATAATAGAAAACAAAAGTTATTTAGTTGAGCACTTAATTAAAGGCCTTTTAAGTATTATTGGTTGGTTAAAATAATAATTAGTAAGTTACACTTGTAATTTGGCAATTGTGAAGTTTCACTTTGTATTATTAATATTTCAAAATAAATGGATTTTATCCTGGTGAGGGTTGCACAAAGTTCTCTTTATTAAGTCTTAGATTAGTTGAATTCATGTCTAGTGCAATCGACGTGGGAAAACAATAATCCGTTCACAACGTCTCGATTCTGAGGAAGGTTTTTGCAATACACAGGACTGGTTCTTTGTGTTTACGTTGGGCGTGATATACTTCTTCGGGGACCGAATCGGAACGATTGTCCGGTCTGGAATTGTATTCCAATTCTATGCGAGGTGCGGTAGATATAGATGATCTCAGTGTTGGACGCCTTGGCGGGAATGTTGACAATTAGTCCGTGTGGTGGGATACTAACTGATTCAGCACCAAGGACCAAATATCGATATTTGACCAATATAAATAATCAAATTTTACCAAATCCAATATTTAATCTAATTAAGTCACTTAATTTACTCAAGGTTAAAAAAGGGGGTGCAAGGGTGGGTCAGCTACTTTGATTCGTCGGGGAAGGTTTTTCTGCACCCGCGTCCCCCTACATACTTCCAACTTGAACAAAATTCAAACCGTTTCAGTTAGCAGATATGACCCAGTTGCTAATTCTGCCCGTCATGTTGATTTTTCAAATTTAATAAACATAATTCCAACTAATATTAATGAATCTTTCACATCTC
>JARUHE010343762.1:0-10363 GCA_031471125.1 Archaeomysis grebnitzkii | reverse complement strand
ACTACCCCATGCAGTGTTACATGGACCAATCAATATTGAATAACTGTTTTTGCTCCAGTTCATTGCATGTTGTTTAGAATTTATTTACATTTTTTTTACAAATTTAATTTTTGTTGTAGTTTCAAATGTTTAATCAACATATTGTATCTTAACAAGGTTCAATTTATCCTTAACAAATACAAAGCTAAAAGATTCGAAGTAAAATCTGAATAAAAGGTGATAATCTAGACAACAACCTTTATCTAAATACAATTGGTGGAAAGCAAAGATATTCTAATACCACAAGTGACCTGAAGCTAAAAATAAAAACTTGTTATTTATCTGTGAATAATTTGTTTCTTATAAATTTAATTTGTATGAAACAAAAAATTAGGATTAAAATTGATTATTTTTAGGAAAAAAGTGAAAGTGTATTTCTGTTTTTAATCTCCACTTTTCAACATAAATGTCAGTCAGTCTTGGTCCTTTGGTGTTCAATCTCGCAGCTTCTAGGCCTAAGAATTTTACATTTATGATCTTACGTCTCGTCTCGTGTGAAACATTTTTTCAACATTTTCATTTATTTGCTTTTACTATTTTTTTTACTCATCATGAACCTTTTATTTTGATTTTCATGTGTTATATCTTACAAATATATTATGGGTTAGTATGATAACTATTTAGTTGCATTAGTAAATACTTGTAAATTTGATGTTTTTAAGTTTTGAGTTATAATTATTTTTATTTCTAGTAATGTTATTCTCATTCACATTTGGCTAGATGTGAGTTAACACTTGGATCTATGTTAATCGAATGTAAAATTTCTAAATTTTTTAGAAAAAATTCATCTGAGTACCAATCATAATAATCTTGACCACACTTTCAAATCAAAAGCTCTCAGATTCCAAATAATTGTGCCTAACATTTTGTCTGGAAATCAGCAAGGTTGTATATAAACTGTGAACGTCTTTGTTAACTTATTCCTGGCAAAAATGTGAACAAACATTTGGTTTTAATCAAATCTGATAAACTCACCTACCACTCGATTTTTCCAATTTTTCTAGATATATTGTTTTTAAAACCATTTATTGTCGTATCTTCTGCGCTCTTTCGTGCCACACACACTATACTTTCCTCTAATGGGCAAGATACGCGCGTCGTACAACTTTCATGTCGAAGTTTTAAATACTTTTGATAAGCTTTTCATAAACTAGGAAACGAGTGTTCAAAACATCATAAGGAAACGGAAGTGGCTTCGTAAAATAACAACTTAGATGACGTTCATTTTTGTTTGATTGTTAAACAAAACCATTTATTTTATTGTTAGGTCCTGAACTAGTTGAAGGACCATCGTAATGGCTTACACTAGCATGTACCCTACTGTGAAAGGTTTAATATATTATAATATACCTTCTTATAACACTTTCATCTTACTAAAATAAATGAACTTTTTTGACACTTGATTGACCTGGTTGAATATAATATGACATGAAATTAAAAATTATATCAAGTCTTGAATTTTAGGTCAGCTAGCCATTGTTTACTTTCATTGTAGAAATATTTGCTGATCAAGTACTTTGATGTCATATGTTTGTGTGCAATTAAAGATTGTTTTTAAGTTTGTATAATTTACACATTTTTTATTTATATTGATTTCAGTTTTTATAATTTACAAATATTTGGTTTCTGCTCATAGCTGAGTAACATTTATTAAATCTCAGCCTCTAGTTATAGAGAAAAATAAAAAAATGGTTTGCCTCCCAGAATTTTAAATTTAAGAAATGTTATCCAAATTACATTGTCATGAAATAATTACTTGAATATTTACACTTTAAATGTATTTTTATTCTTTAAAATGATAGACTTCAGAGATTTGAATACCTTCTTATATGAAAAGATTAAAAACTGCCATTTGCTATACACCTCAAATGTCATAAATAATTGTAAAAAATTACATTATAAAAAAACTCGAATTATTGAAACACAAATTTCGATGACATTGATTATCTTTGACAATTTTAAAATGTATGTTTTGTCAAAATAATTTCAAATGAATAAAATCTCATTTTTTTTATGAACAACACCCAATTTTTTTAAATAAACAAAATCCAATTTTTTCTGATGAAAATAATCTCTTTTCAGGTGAAGGTGATGGACCTCCTCCTCTGAAGCCAGGAGTTGACTACATCAACATTGGCAAGGATGAACAATCTGTGAGTACCTGTTGGATTTGTCCATTAGTATTACTATGTGTTACTATTGAAAAACTTGTCCATTAGAATTACTATTGAAAAACTTGTCCATTAGAATTACTATTGAAAAACTTGTCCATTAGAATTACTATTGAAAACATTATTACGGCATTAAGTCAAACCATAGTTGGATGTTTCTGTTTGTTTACCCTTTCGTCATCAAAGACGTTTTGTTAACCCAACTTTTTTCCTCAATAAAAATGGAAATAGTCGATTTTTATCGAGCGTTCCGTTAGGAAAAAGCTCTATATAGGTTTATTTTTCCGTCGTCGTCGTCGTCGTCGTCTGCACCTGAAATCAATTAGTGTTAAATAACTTTATTTTAAGAGTTACAGAGAACTTCCATAAACAAAAGTTGTTTGTCTTAACTTTCCAGCCAATATTGTTGTGAATATTTTTATTTGAAGATTGCAGGTCATATAAATATGATAATTATTAATTATGCCAATCAAATTTAAGTTGTCCCTAAATAAATTTATACTGTCAAAATTATATAGTAGTAGGACAGCGTAATATAATATTTCTGATACAAATTTGAAAATTTCATAATACTGTAAGGATTATAAAGTAAATAATAGTAACATCATATTCATGCTAGTCATAGTTTGATATATTGACAACAAACAAAAGAAAGTATATATTTCTAATAACTTCTGATAATCATAATGGTTATGGTCGAATGCAGCTGCAGCTGCTGATTCGTCAAGCCAGAGCTGCCTATCAAGCTCCTTTCATGCAGCTGTGGCTAGTTGGTTGTGATATAAAATTTATCAGTCATTTTTTTGGTAGGATGCCAAAAAATATTTCTCTATTTTAAAGAGGATGTTCGTTTTTGATTATTTTTAGGTTTTAATTTTTGTCGGGCGACTGGAACGAAGTTAAGACATTGGTGTTACTTTTCTGTCCGAGTCTTTCGGATATTCAACAAAAGGTTCAAATTTTTGTTTTCTTGATAACTTGTTTGTTTTTTGTCCAGCGTGCTTAGCGAAGCTCTACATAGGTATAGCAATTCCGACATCGTCATTGGCGGCGTTAGATAATGACTTGAATGTTTATATATCATCTATACTATTATTATTTCATTTCATATAGGCTTGGTTATTGGTTTTTGTTGAGCGTACGTAGCGAAGCTCTACATAGGCGTAGCAATTCCAATGTTGTTGTCGTTGGACAATGACTTGAATGCTTATAAATCATCTATACTATTGTTATTTCTTTTCATATAGGCTTAGTTATTGGTTTTAATATATTACTAGGTGTTTTTATTTGATTTTTCACTTTTTATCTATATTTTTTCATCAAAATAACTTGAAAGATATTTTTAACAAATTTTTTTTTCATATTTTGTTTTTATTTATGCATAAATGGATTGGAAATGAAGTACACATAAATAGTCTCTAAGAAGATTTTTCTAAAATTTTTGGAAATAAATTTTTTTAAAGTTACTGAATGAATCATCGCGAGACATTTGAACCGTCCGGTTCGTGGATTACTAGTTAATAATCGGCCAACTATAATCTCTTAACTTCATTTTTTTTAATGAATCCTATTTTATGAATTGTTTTAACACTTATACCTTCAATCTTCGGTGGTAAATTTTTTCTTAAGAAAATAAAATTTCTTACAATTTAAGAAAGTTAAAAGAAATAAAAACAATGAAAGTCTTTGACTTGAAAGACTTCCAATGTTTAACTTAACGGGTACATAAATCGCAAAGTATAAGGAACATGTCTTCATTCTGCATCATGAAAAGACCAAAATCAATTCCTTTATTATATTAACTTTCCAAGCTTACACTATATCATCCTTCGTAAATTTTATGACGAGATCCTTCTTAAAAACAAACAATTCGTTGCTCAGGATATCACACTTGTATGTCATGTCATGTATATCTCTAGTCATACACGAGTTTCCATTCAGGATACAATTCCTGCAAATTTAAGACTATTTTATTTTCATAACACAATCCAAATCTAAAATAATTTAATTGAACGACAGGCAATCTCTGTCAAGTTGACATCGATGGTTGTATAATTGCACAATGTGTCCTTTTGTCTACATTTAATATCCTTCTACAGCAAAACTCCTGAAGCGTAGACCGAAATGTTGTCTACCCCATAAAAAGAATCTCCGTTTCAGGCATATCAATTGAACACCGTTAACCGTCTTTGGATCACGTTTTCTGTGTATACATATGAATGTGGACGTTTCATGATTTTACTGAACAAATTCACCATGCGGTATCAAGAAACTTCATCATAAGAGAATCAAAACGAAGTAGGGTTCCTCCATAAAAAACATAACTTAGAAATTTTTATTCACGAGTTTAACAATATAAAACTGAACTGTCCCATTATTGCGTGTTCTTGCTTTGAGATCATATATAATGTGATCACCATCGAAAATACTGTCAAACTTATTAGTTATCAAATCTTAATCTTGCTAACTTCTTATCAGAGAACCACCAAAGCTCAGTTGAAAAAGACCCAAATTTAATGATCTCACTTGTTAGGATTGAACCCGATATCAAATTATGTAATATATGCTTCACAAAATGTTGAGTAATCGGAGTAAACCTGTTCTGGTAGGTGCCAGCAAGATCAGATCATCTGCTAGGACAGACCAATTAACCGCTCCAGCCCTCCTCAATCTACCCAATAAAACATCCAAGTATATGGCAAAAAGAACAGGGGACAGAAACCGTATCCTGCCTCCCATCATTCAATACCTGAAAACATTGGGATTATTTGTTTCCCCATCGTACTTGAGCCATAATACTGCTAGACAAAACGATTAGAAGCCTAAGGTCAAAGGCCACATTTTTCCACTCAGCAAGGTTAAAAAAGCTTGACAAAAGACTATCGAAAGCCTTTGAGCAGTCCAGTGAGCATGCAACATTAGAAACTTGTTTTCTATAATATTGTAGAACCCTCCAATGCCACATATAAACAGGGTACTTCAGAATATCTCTAAAATAATAATACATGATTAGCAGATCCAATGTCTTGCACAAGAAGCTATTCGAGGCAATAGATCTAGTTATTTGAATGAGCCTTACTTTTTTATTTTTAACTATGGGTACAAATGTAATCAAGTCAAGGACAAAGACCAATAACCCATATCTCAACATGCAGTCAACCAATCAGCTCGTATAACATTGGGGGACCATATATAAAGGCTTATCTATATAATAAAGAGTCGTTTTACCTTCTTAAGTTTTCCAACCATATTTCTTACAGTGGTGTATGGAAAGAATGAAGATGACCTTTTGAATTTGCACTCGCTGAACGATTACAATCAACTTCAATTTCAACACAACAATGGTTGAATAATTCACGATATTTAGACACAAAAAGAGTGCAGATACTTCTTCCAACTGTACCACCAAGAATGGTAGGAAGAGCATCAAATTTATCAACATTTAGGTATTTCGGGTATAGTATACGCTATCCCAGCTTCAATATCTGCAGTCTGCACTCTCATTTGTTAAATTACACTCGCTAAGAATGTTTTGCATTTATTTAGCATGCATGTTTGGATACGATAAAAAGAAAAGAGTTGTTTATACACTTTGTATATCACCATCATTGGTTGGAATTTAAAATGCCTAAAAATAGAGAAGGTTAATTAAACTAATGCATTTCAAGTTTCTATCACATTGAAAAAAAACCTTCCATATGATCTATAACCCAAGAACTAAATGTCTTCATCAACTAAAAAATGATTTAAAGTATATTTGTTAAATTATTGAATACATTTATTTTAGTGTTTAACTACATTTGAATAGTTATTAATGACTTACATATCGGGCAATAGTCAAATTTATTGGACAAGCTGCTCAAGTTACATTGATAGACTCTTCGATAATGCGAAGGAGTGAAGACAATGTTAATAATATGAATAATAAAAGTAAGACAATGTTAATAATTCAAATAATAATAATAAGACAACGTTAAAATCATGAACAATAATAATAAGACAATGTTAATAAAATGAATAATAATAATAATAATAAGACAATGTTAATAAAATGAAAAATAATAATAAGACAATGTTAATAATTCTAATAATAATAATAAGACAATGTTAATAATATGAATAATAACAGTAAGACAATGTTAATAACATGAATAATAATAAGACAATGTTAATAAAATGATTAATAATAATAATAAGACAATGTTAATAAAATGATTAATAATAATAATAATAATAATAATAAGACAATGTTAATAACATGAATAATAATAATAAGACAATGTTAATAACATGAATAATAATAATAATAGACAATGTTAATAATAATAATAAGACAATGTTAACAGTATGAATAATAATTATAAGACAATGTTAATAATATGAATAATAATAATAATACTAAAACAAGGTTAATAAGATCTTCCACATTCTTAATCTTGACTGCACTCAATCTATTATTTTGAATGGCTTCATTGAAACACTAAATTAACTAGCTGCGGTTTTCAGATGTGCTCAAAAAACATGGCAAAAAAACTACAGACAAAAATAGTTAAATGTAGTTTTTCAGAATTTTGATCTTTACAGTTAAAGTAAATTTCAAATTAAATTATAACTACACAATATAAAATTGAAAAAAAATATCTACATTTTAAAAAAGTTCCAAAAGGCCACTTATTTAAAAAAAACCTGCATCATTTGTATGTATAATGTATATTAAATAGGCTAAAATATAATTAAATTTCTCTCATTATTATTGGTATAGAATGGTTCAGCTGAAACAACAAACGTGCATATAATTTTCATTAAAGTAATGCCCTGATAAATTATTAAACTAATTTTATGTTAATGTTAAAAAATTAATTATTTCTAAACAGTATCAAGTTTTCTTCACTGAAAAATAATTTATAACTCAATCTGAATCTTTAAATGTTATAAAAAAATAAAGTTTTTTGTTTAGAAAAAACAAAACTATTGTTTATTTAAAAAATAAAGGAAAACATATTCAACTTAAATTAAACAATCAGCCCTAAGAGGAATGCTATACCATTGTCGGAATAATTAGGTTATGATAGTTGTATGAAAACAAAAAATATTTGCAAACATTGTAACTAAATAGTTGCGTGGGGTCGACATCAACAACAACAAATAGTTGTAATGGATTTATTAAAAAAAAAATGTTACAATCGCTTAAGTTGAAAGGTAGTTCTGATAGCCTTTAAGCACTTAAGAAATAACATTGATTACAATAATAAAATGACATTAAATTGCATTTGACTTCATTAAAATTTGAATTTCTTTATCAAACCTTAACCAATGAAAAATAAAACTGCTTTCATAAAATCAAGTTGAACAATCTGCAATCTAAACAAATAATAGTTTTAATAAAAAAGCACATCATTCATTTAGATCGACAATAACACAAGTTAGGTAACCCACTTACCTTACTTGTGCTATTGTTGATCTACTTAATACTGTATGAAAGCAAATGCAATGAAAACATTTAATACAAATAATAAAACATGGCACAAAATATTCAATGATGAAAACATTTAATATAAATAATAAAACATGGCACAAAATATTCAACGACTAGATAAAAAAGTGGAATCAAGTTTTAAAACACATAAATGTGCACCACCAACATTCAAGTACATGAAAATCTCCAAAGAATCATTGATACCTGAAATTTAAATTAAATCTCAACATATTTAAGGAAACTGAATTTAAACCTCAACATATCCAAGGAAACTAAAATTAAATCTCAACATATTTAAGGGAATTGAAATTAAATCTCAACAAATTCAAGGAAACTGAAATTAAATCTCAAAATATTTAAGGGAATTGAAATTAAATCTCAACATATCCAACGGAACTGAAATTAAATCTCAACATATTTAAGGAAATTTAAATTAAATCTCAACATATCCAAGGAAACTGAAATTAAATCTCAACATATTTAAAGAAATTGAAATTAAATCTCAACATATCCAAGGAAACAGAAATTACATCTCAACATATTTAAGGAAATTGAAATTAAATTTCAACATATTCAAGGAAACCGAAATTAAATCTCAACATAATTAAATAAATTGAAATTAGATTTCAACATATTAAAAGAAATTGAGATTAAATTTCCACATATTTAAGAAAATTGAAATAGATTTCAAAATATTTAAGGAAATTGAGATTAAATTTCAACATATTTAAGGAAATTGAAATAAATTTCAAAATATTTAAGGAAATTGAAATAAATTTCAAAATATTTCAGGAAATTGAAATAAATTTCAACATAGGGTACTCGTATCAATTGTGCCAAAAAACAGAATACTTTATTTTAAGAAATTCACAAAAAAAAAACACTTTATGATGTATTTAGATAAATTACATATGTGACAAAAGTAAAATGCTTGCACTTCAATTTAATTATACTTTCACTGCTGTTTAAAACATTTTTCTATGCTTAAAAAAATACGATATTAAAATGTACACCTTCATTTCAGTTGCTCCGTAAAATCGACGTACTTTCATGAATCTATGATACAACAAATTTGATTTTCTTGTTAGTATTTCTTAAAATTCGTCCACCCACAGTGTGAATTTTAAATAATTTGAATCATTAAGAATTATATGTTAATGAATATCATAAGATATTAGTGTTTCATAATAGTTTTAATTGACATGATGGATGCAAGAAATTTGAACTATTCTCAAGCTTGTTTCGTCCTAATATTTTTAATAAACATACAGCCTAGTTTGATTAAACCAGACTAGTGTGTCTCCAAACCACACATGATGTAGTGTATGTATAAACTAGCATATAATATATAAGTAAATAGTGCCACTCAATTGCATAAATGTTTCAGCCTTTCACTATATTTGTAGCTGAAACTCAAACTATTTAACATATAGGCCTAGCTCTAAAATATGGAAGTGCTTTTCAGAACTAGTTTATATACTATTTATTGCTCTTACAAAGTCTAATTAAGCTAGTTATTTCAATTTGGGCATCTGACACATATGTCTATACGCTGTTTCAAACTCGACTTAGTAAAAGTTTTTTATATTGGCCTATTTTCTGCAACTGATTATTATTCAACCCATGAGAAATAAACATATACTAATTGCCTTTTGCACTAAGAATGTTAGTTAATATATACATATAAAATACTGTACATTTATATTTATGTTTATTATTTTCTCATACATTTCTATTTAAAAACCAAACAGACTCATTTTGTGCAATCACTAATTCCTCTAACACAGATATATGGTATATAAGGAGATCCCAAAAACAAATTTCCACATGGGAAATACGTTTTTGCTAAAGATTTTGACGTGCTTTCAATGAATATGAAAGTTAAATCATAACGCTTAGTACAAAATTCTAACCGAGGGAAATTTAACCTCGCCCTTCTACAGGAAGAAGAGCCATAGCCTAATTGTTTTGTTTTTCTATTTTTTAGATGAACCATAGATTTCAGCACTAATTTTATTTAATGTTTTTACCAAGAATAAGAAAACAAACAATTTGGTAATAGTTCTATTTGTGTAGGTATGTTTTTGAATCTCTTTGCCTTTACCTATTGGGTTAGTTATCATTACATACAAGTTGACAATGGCACAAGTTTCGCAGAGCTTAATCTATGTTATTTGAATGTGAGTTACATCCCTTGTGCTATTGTCGATCAACATATAGTCAAGTATGTTCGTATACTTAATTTTAGTCAATCTTAAAACTTTTAAATTTATAACTTGTGTTTATAATGTATTAATTATAAAGTTTCAAGCTCATTTTAAACTTTAACATTCATATAAATATTTTTAAAATCAGATTTTATAATTCTAATTTTGTGTTTTTTACTGATTCAATTTATGATTTTCTTTATAGAACTTGCTGATGATGACATAAGTGATATGTCGAAACATGTCCAAATTAGAAATAAAACAAATTAGTTTAATGAAAAGAACTTTTAATTTCAATATTTTTTACCATGCATTTAGGAGAACTTTATGCAAAATGTCCTACACAACTTGTAGAGAACTTTAAAAACTTGGAGAAATTTAATAAAAAAAATTGCTAACATCAAATGGCCAATAAAGTTTAATGAAACTTGCTTAAAAGAAAATTTATGGCCAACTCTCACCAATTTTAT
>JARUHE010343751.1:0-10363 GCA_031471125.1 Archaeomysis grebnitzkii | reverse complement strand
TTCAATAAAACGTTTAGTATCTTTCCAAACAAAAAACTTTAACTTTTGCTCAAATTTTTTTAGAGTTAAAAAATGAGGGTTTTTGGCTATTACTCCATAAATGTTGATTTTTGAAAAAAAAAATATTTTGATCGTATTGGTTAGATAGTCATTATAAACATCTTTTCTTCAATAGAATTTTCTGTAACTCTCCAAATAAATTAAAAACTTTAATTTTTAGGTGAAAATTAGGCTATTTCCACAAATTCTGTTTTTTGGGTATAACTCCATAAATATTATTTTTTAAAAAATACTTCTGACAATATTGGTTAAATAGTCATAACAAACAACTTTTGTTCAACAAAATTATTTGTAACTCTTCAAATAAAAATTTTTAAACTTTTACTCAAATATTTTTTTAGAGTTCAAAATTGAGGGTTTTTTGTTTATAACTCCGTAAATGTTGATTTTTGAAAAAAAAAATTATTTACAAGAATATTGGCTGAAAAGTTAAGACAAACCACTTTTGTTTATGGAAGTTCTCTGTAACTCTTAAAAAATAAAGTTGTTGATTTTCAGATATAGAGCTTTCACCAAACGGAATGCTCGATAAAAATCAAAACTTTTGGAATTTTTTTAAAAAATGTTCATAATGCATAGATATATCATTTTAGTTACTTTTTAAAAAATGAAAGTTTATAAAACCCTAACATTAAACACAACAACCAAGAGTAAAGAATAGAGCGGTGCGTTTTGTCTCCACTAATAATGATTGGACGTTTTACACTGCTGTCTAATAACTATTATTATTAAAAGAGATTCAATGTTTTCCTTCTAATAAATCCTATTGCATTTTTATAAGAATTGTATAAAAAGTTCAACAGTGACTCACACAAATTCTCAGTTTATCATACAGGTCCTTCATCTTAGCATTCTCAACTGAGAGCTTGTCAAATTTTTCTTCCAGCTCAGTCTGAAAGAAATTCTTCAATAAATATGGTTAAAGGGTTATAGTGAAATAAATGTACACAAATGACAAGTTAAACGAAAGATTGTCCGAAAAGTAACTAGTAAGTTATGGATTACTATTAAAGACACTTTGTTGTAGAATTTAAAAAAGAGCAATGCATGTTGTTGAGAATATCCATATGAAAAATTTCAAAAACTTGAACCAAGAAATTTGGCTGTTTCTAAAAAAAAGTTTTTTAATTAAAATAAAAAATATTCCATTAAATGGAAAAAAATAATGGACATTGTTAAAAACATACATATAGGCAATTGTTATTAAGCAAACTTTGTTATAGAACTTCAAATAAACTCATAATGAGTTCAATCAAAAACTCTAAGAAAATTAACTGAAACAAGAAAAAATTGTTTGCATTAAATCCAAACATACTCTATTAAATCAAAAAAGAAGTAGTGCACATTGTTGAAAATACCTTTACACACTATTATTTCTAAACAAAATTTGCTGTAAAACTTCAAATGAATTTAAAATGAACTTGATCAAAAACGTTGACCCAGTTAATAAACTTATTTTTTATTCAAATTAAAAACGATTAAGCATGAAAAAAGTAGTGCACATTGGTGAGAAAACCCATACAAATAATTATTGTTAAGCACACTTTGTTGTAAGACTTCAAATGAAAGTATAAATCAAGATTGGCTGATGTAAAAACCATACAGTCATCACAATAGTTAATTTATGTAACATTCATAAGAGACTCACTAATAAAAGACTAACCAAAATGAAATATGTTTAAAACGTTAAATGAAAATGAATATCACCACGGCCACCAACACTCTCACTAACAGAATAATCTGTAAATACAACACGCCCTAAACTCTGACCACCTCCTCATCAACATAACATATAACACCAAAACAAAGTTCAAGCCACGCATATACAAACTACTGCAAAGCTAACTGGGAGGACTTTCCTAATTAAATAGACCTCTACTAAACAACATAAAAATACCAGACAACAGACAACACCATTCTCAAAAATACGGATAGCAGACAATCATAACATACCCAAAGGCAAAATTCACAACAGATAAAAACACTAACCAAAATATTCAACACAACTATAAACACCCGGAAAACAGACAAAACTATCCTCAAACTAAAAAAAGCCCCTTCCATAGGCATATCCTACAGACCAATCTTCCTCCTCTCTCCTCCATCGCCAAAACCCTATAAAAATTCTCCTCCCTTCTTACTACTGCACTACACAAAATTAATAACATCATAACAACAGAATTCAACCAAAAAATATCCCCCCACATTCACCATTGCAATAGATCTAGACATGTTGAAGGCATTTGACATGGTACACCTACTGTACACAACCTCATATCTAAAATGCACAACACCACCATTCCAAACACAATACTCAAACACACAACACCTACACGACGAAAAAAAAATCCTCCTCAAACTGCATGCCTCACAACTTAGAAAAAACCACCCAACACCCAGACCACCCACTCACACAACAGCCAAAAAATGCAAGATATATGAACCAAACCATTTTCGACAACACTAACAATTACACAATCAACATGCATACAACCGCACAACACACCAAACAGTAAAACTAGCTATAGATGACTGGCAATCCCACATGAAGTAAACAAATATTCTATTTTTTGGCTATAATTCAATAAATATTTATTGAATGAAAAAAATTATTCTTGGTAATGTTGGGTAGATGGTCATTTTAAACAACTTTTGTTCAATAACATTTTCTGTAACTCTTCAAATAAGAAACTTGAAAGTTTTGCTCAAAAAATTTCTTAGTTAAAAAATTATGTTTTTTGGCTATAACTTTTTAAGAATAGGTTTTTGATAAGAAATACTCTTAACAATTTTGATTGAATGGTCATAGTTAACAACTTTTTTTCTATATAATTTTGTGTATCTCTTTAAACAAAAAAAATTTCAACTTTTGCTCAAAATTTTTTACAGTTAAAAAATGAGTGTTTTTGGCTAAAACTCTGTAAATGTTAATTTTTGAAAAAAAAATACACCTGATGATTTTGGTTAGATGGTCATTATAAAAACTTTTTTTCCACAAAATTTTCTGTAGTTCTTCAAATAAATTAAAAACTTTAATTTTTAGGTAAAAATTAGGCTATTTTAAAAAATTACTCTTGATAATATTTGTTAAATAGTCATAACAAACAACTTTTGTTCAACAAAATTATTTGTAACTCTTCAAATAAAAAAACTTTAAACTTTTGCTCAAATTTTTTCAGTGTCCAAAAACATATTTTTGTTTGTTTTTGGCTATAACATTTTAAAGGTCTGTTTTTGAAAAAAAAAACAATATTCATGTCAATTTTGATTGGATGGTCATAATAAACAACTTTTCTTCAATAAAATTTTTGTATTTTTGTAACTCTTCAAACAAAAAACTTTAAACATTTGCTCAAAATTGTTTTAGAGTTAAAAATTGAGGGTTGTTTGGCTGTAAATGTTAATTTTTGAAAAAAAAAATTTATGACATTATTAGCTGGAAAGTTAAGACAAACAACTTTTGTTTATGAAAGTTCTCTGTAACTCTTAAAACAAAGTTGTTTCACACTAATTGATTTTCAGGTGCAGACGACGCCAACAAAGACGACGACAGAAAAATAAACCTATATAGAGCTTTTACCTAATGGCATGCTTGATAACAACACAAGAAACTCCTCAATACACACATAGTACCAGACTACACAAATAACAGGCCCCCAAACAAAATACTAAACAATTAAAAATGGTTAAAGAGTTCAATGGAAATGAATGTGAGTAGAGGTTTAAATGTAAATAAATATTAGTAAGGGGTTAAATGTAAATAAATAAGATTAAATGAAAACAAAAAAAATGGTTATGAAAGGAAATAAACAATGTTGTAAAGTAAATATAGAATTTCAAAACTTATCACATATTTCTGAAACAACAAAAGAAGGTCAATTATTTCAACAAAATCTGCTCTATTGTACTGTGAAAATATAAGAAGAAAATATTAAGACAACAAATACTCAGCATTGGCAGGTTAGAAGATTGGTACTTCCTTGAAGTAACTGTGGTTGCCAATCCCAGGTATGGAACACGGATTGGAACCAGCCGTTCTACCACAACAACCTAACTAACTGCAACTCATTTCCACTTCCATCAACCTTTTTATTTATTTATTTTCTTATGATAATATAAAAATTATAAATATACTGTACAAACAAAATTAAAAATAAATGATAAAAAGAACAAACTTTGAGATCTTCTAATATTTTACTCTCTTCTTTGACTGCTTCAATTTCTTTTTCTTTTTCTACAATAGAAGCATTCGTAGCATCAATTGTTTGTTGTTCCATGGCCAATGATTGGGAATACTCAATTTTTTGTTTGGAAGCTACCTTCGACATTTCCTGAAACAGCAAATATTTTTATGAAGGCTTCAAATTAAGAAAACATTTTGCTGTTTTAATTGAAAGCTCAAAAAAAGTAAGAAAAATATGATACAGATAACAGTTTAGCATCAAAAATACTATAACATGATAAAATTCCTGTGTTTAGTTTGCTTAACAATTTTGACCCATTCTAGTTTCTGTTTGACCTTTCAATAAGTATGCATTTTGTGTAGCCTGATTCTAAATAAATATTCACTTTAGAATCATATCAAAAACTATCAATAGGTAAATCAATAAGATGTAGCGCAATCAGAGAGAGTGTCGATCCTACTACCATGGAAAAATATATTTAAAAAAAATACTTTAGGTATTATCAATTACAAAGAGATTTTATTTAACAAATGCAGTAAAACTCCTCAAATGTAGACCAAAATGTTGTCTACATTATAGGAAGAATATATGTTTCGGGCATACCAATTTAACACTATTACCCCTGCCTTTGTGTCACATTTTCTTTGTAAACACCTTATAAATGATGTGGACGTTTTATGATTTCTTCATTTCATCATTCTATGTTTTAGGAACTTTTTAATTTTATGATGCAACGTTTCAGGAGTTTTATTGTAACGATACATTTTTTCAAGCAAACAATTGAATCAAATTTAACACAGCAATTAATCTAGCCCAAAAGAAGAATAGCGTTCAGATATTACCATACTAAAATTAATTATTTCAACTAACATCAGATATGAATTATTTCAACTTACATCCAACTTTTGTCTTGTAACATTTCTTACTTCTTCTTCTTTCATTATATCTTTAGTCTTCATGTCCAAGAACTCTTTTTGGAAATCATTGTATTTAGTTTCTACCAAAACCTTTTAAAAAATAAGAAAGGACATTAGAAATTTTAATTACTGATGAACAATTTTTATAATTAATGTAATTTATCAAACCAAATTTAAATTTTATGGTTAATCTTACCAACATGAACGCAATTTTACAATTATTTCTATAGAGTTTTTAGCAAAAATAACATGTGTTATAACTTGTTATATACGAGAAAGTTGGGTCAGGTAAGGTTAGGTGAGTTTCTGTAGTTTTGCTAAGACTTTAAAAATAAAATGATTTCAAAAACTTTTATTTATAAATAAAATAAAATAAATTCCAAAATACACTGTTGCCATACATTTAGGTACAATTGCGCGCGCCTGTTGTAAAGATTTACCAATTTATCAAAATTAGATCTATTATAATTTAAGATGTTTCTTTCAAATAATTAAATGGTACTCCTGCTCAACAAAAATATAGTTTTCACACAAAATGTTTATACGGGATTAAGCTCATTTTGTATAGAATACTGTGGAGATCATTTCCATACATTTCTAAAAATTTAAGGCTATTAGCAATTTATGAGACACTCATACATTTTGTGGTGAGATTGTTTTGAAAATGATTCTAGCCCATTTTTTTTCAATAAAATTTTTTGTAATTCTCCAAACAAAAACTTAAAACTTTTGCTCAAATTTTTTTACAGTTAAAAAATACAAATCTTTGACTTATAACTCCGTCAATGTTGATTTAAAAAACATTCATGATAAAATTAGCTGGAAGGTTAAGACAAACAACTTTTGTTTATGAAAGTTCTCTGTATCTCTTGAAAAAAGCTGTTTAATACTAATTGATTTTCAGGTGCAGATGACCACGATAACGACAACGACGATGGAAAAATAAAACCTATATAGACCTTTCGCTCATTAAAAATTAAAAATATAAATTGAAATTTAATTTGAACTTCACAATCTAAAATCTAAAAAAAACTATCATTTGACCATATTCTTAATGTAAGATACATTTTTTTATGTTCAATAAACATATGACAGTTGAAAGAACTTAATCTAAGATGCATTTTTTATGTTCAATAAGCATATGACAGTTGAAAGAACTTACTCTCCTCTGCTCCGTTTGTTTTTCGTTCTCTTTCGTTTTCTTGATTTCCTGCTCAGAGTTTTCAATCAGGATTTTGATTTTTTCAACTTCTTTTTCTTCAATGTATGTTTCTTCTGAATACTTGGCAAGTAATTTATCCTTTTCCTCGATGGTAGATTTGCATTGATCACGCTACAAAATATTGTATTTATATTGAAATTATATAAAACCATAATCATATGATAAACTGATTATTTAATGTATGTTTGATAAGTAATCCAATAAACAATTAATAAAACAATTGAATGATTGAATAATAACTAACAATTTAAATAACTAATAGCAAAAGTTAATTAAAATGAATTAAATGACAATGCTGTCCAATACCGTTGCCTCGACTTCCTTCAAATGGGCAGTGAGTGTTACAAGCTCTTTTTCTTGTTCGCTGCTTACATCACCCTGTTGTTGCAGCTTTGATGTCGTTTTTTCTAACTGCTCAACCAGCTCCTTAATCTTGTTGGCGACTTCTAACACGTGCTCTCTGTGAAAGACAACTTCAAATCTTATAGCAGTTGAGAATAATTACAAATCAAATTTTTTTTATGATAGTTATGCAAACATGTTGCTCATAAATCTTTTGATGTTGGAAGTCACAAATCTAGTAAGGTAAAAAATAATGATATGTTAGATGTTTAATAAATAGTTCTTTCCCATGTCAAGTTATTATAGAAAATAATGCATCACACACAAAAGAGTTAGACAATGATTTTACCCAAGATGATTGAGTTGCTGCTCCATTTCAATTATTTGAGACTCGTGACAGCAGTTGTTGCGTTCTACCTCCATGAGGTCAAATTTCAGTGAGGTGAGTTTCTCATTCAAGTCCTGCAAGAATGAATTAATTAGCTAATATTGAGTGCAGTTGATGTTTTATTATCGGCTTCATTGTAAGCCGTAATTATGGTTCATTTTATTGTACAAGAAGTAACAAGATACACTTCTTATTTGTCCCTCCACTGATAAGTTGCCACCCCACAGGTAAATAACAATTAATAAAAATTAGTTGTGAAAATTAATTTGAAAAAAATAAATTTTACTTTGTGAGAAAAGAAAACCATATAGTATGTAAATTAAAATTTTGGGTTATGTAATGAAATCTAAGAGCCAAATAAAAATATTGGGAATTTCTTTTTGTATGAAAACTTCGTATGTTAGCCAAGCTAGAAACTATACATATTATACATATAGAATCGACAGACGTGTTTTCCAAATATCTTTTGCTAGCTAACTTACCTACATGAATACAGATATTCAAAACTAATATAAGAATGGAAATTTATTTTAATGTGAATATATGTTTGCAGAAAAAAATGTGTTGAAAAAATTGAATTATTTCATTCAACAATCCAAAATAACCATAAAACTACATCCAAATTGTGAAGCCTTAACTACTAAACAAGATTGAACAAAAATTTATGAGATCCTCACTCAAGGAATATTTTCAGTCAGTTTGTTAACTTATGTTTGTGAAAATAATTAAAAATATTTGTTTATTTTTAGAATCGCATTATTATTGTTTTATTTTGTATATTATTAATGTATTGAAAACAATCAGTAGTTAATTGCAACACTTGAAGTTCAAATAATACTAATATAATAATAATAATTTAAACAGGATTTTGTAATATTTTTTCGAACTTTGGAATTGGGCTTATGCATTTAAATTTTTCAACAAGTTATATATATAGTTACTTATATAAACACCACACATACACACACACACAGCATTCGCTTACAAACATGCAAAATCAGATAACCATACATAAACAAGCTATGAAGAATTTTTATTTTAATGCAGACTACTGTAGAGAAGAATAACCAAATTTGGAAACAAAGTGGGTAAGTGGAGCCTATATAGAGAAATGTTTGCATCTCTGCCATATCTTGGACCCCCTCGTATATAATCAGAGTTAATACAACTAATTCTATTCTGAATGCATGTAAATGATGGAGTGTGTTTTAAATTTTATTCACCTTCCTGCTTGAAAAACCATAAACATAATATTTTGCAAATCAAGGTAAGAAATCAGCGTGATTTGGCATATTCTTTAGAGTAAAGGCATCATGCTGCATGTAAAGCCGATAATCCAAAATACTGCTACCATGAAGCACTAATCCGGATTGTGGCTTACATTTAAAACTTGTCTGATCGCACACAGTGACATCCAGTCTTAACAAATACAAAAACAAACAAAAAATAATCAATAGTATTTTATAGATGCTATTCTTTGTCATAGCCTAGAAAACTATTTAATGCATATGGTTCCGAATACACAGATCTTTCATTTATCATCGACAATGTCTAAAACCAAAAACGAAATTTTTTTAATAAAACTACTTTTGTAGAAAAAGTTCATAAATACTATAAAATTTGCGTTATTTCAACAAATTCATATTTTCCCAAACAAAATAATTTAAAAGATAATGTTCATTCATTTATGTTTAATAAGCATTGCTCTAAAACAAAAACAAAAATGGTTTATTTTACTTTTGAAAAAAACAAGAGTAACTCCACTAAAAGTAAGACTCATATTGTTTGATTATGAAGATTTATTTTCAATGTGAGACACCTAACTGATATTAAAATCAAAGTATGACGACACTCTTTGACAACATATAAAAAAATACCTCCGTTTCTTTAGTTAAGTGGCAAATTGATTCATCTTTATTAATCTCTAGAAGGGCGCAACTCTCAGTTTGATTTTGCAATTGTACTGCCAAATTATCTTTCTGGAAGATAAAAAGAATAAAAATTATTATAAATGGTTAAGAATAGCTGATTTAATATTATTTTGTATTTCACACAAACACCTTTTTCAAAAAGGTTACACCTCCGAAGTTTCATATAGAAACAAGAATTCATCAGATGATTGCTCTCTATTTACTATGTGGTTAATACATGGTAAATCACATATATATTCTGTGATTATTACCTATTCATTATATGTTCATTACATGGTTAACCACATATGCATCATGTTATTGTCAGCAACACACTCTGTGTTTATCACATGATAAAAACAGGACCGAATCGAATATATAATTACCACGTATTTACCATGTGGGTAAAATATGTTTGCCAACTGTTCATTATGTCTAAACATTGTAAAAACATATATACTACGTGATCAACAATTGGCAAAGCACATATCCATCATGTGTTTGCCACCTTATTACTATGTTTTTACACATAGCAAACCACGTATCTACCACATTGCTATATCTTGTTAACTATGTGGTAATGCTTGTCAAACCACTTATCCACCAAAATGATTTCACCTTGTTTACTATGTGGTTGACACATGACAAACCACGTATCCACCACATTGTTGCCATTTATTAACTATGTGGTAACACATGGAAACTACATATCCACCCCATTGCTGTATGTTGTTAGCTATATATCAATGCTTGGCAAACCACGTATCCACCTATTTACTATGTTATCAAATGGCAGACCACAAACCAATCACTGGTATGCCACTTACTTGTACATATACTCCCACGTGGAGTCCATTTAGTGTTCTTTGAATTTTTTAAAACTGAATGTATAAGAAGATTTAAAAACTTTCTCCTTGGATTAAAGTTCAATTTTTCTTATATTGATGACCTTTTTTATAGTTGAGAGTTCTTCTTCATACAATAAAGACAAAATTACAAAAGAACAGGTTTTATAGCCCTAGAGTTGCTAAGACCTAATATAATTAATGACAAATGTAAAAAGAGAAGCTCAGCCTGTTGTAACCCAAAAGTGGTTACTTAACATACATTGAACTCAAAATTATTTAAAACAACTTACCTGTTGTACAAGCTCAGCAATGTCAGATTCTTTTTCTTTAAGTTTTGAATTGGCCTCTTCGATGTAACTTTTAGATTCCTTCAAGACAACCTGTTACAAATGAAATTTATTTCATTATTGAACCTATTTTAAACTAGCCATAGATGACCTGCAATCTCGCGTGGCTGTAATTCAATAAATATTTATTTTATGAAAAAAATTA
>JARUHE010343740.1:0-10363 GCA_031471125.1 Archaeomysis grebnitzkii | reverse complement strand
ATTGGCTAGCAATATTGAAGCAATAATGTTTTATCCAATCAACGGAAGTTATTTCCGTCTGCTCTTTTGTAAATGGCTATCATTAGTAAAGCAACATTACCTTAGCCAATCAACGAGCTTTAAATAAAATTACTCTCTTGTGATTGGCTAGCAATATTGAAGCAATAATGTTTTATCCAATCAACGGAAGTTATTTCCGTCTGCTCTTTTGTAAATGGCAATCATTAGTAAAGCAATATCACCTTAGCCAATCAACGAGCTTTAAATAAAATTACTCTCTTGTGATTGGCTAGCAATACTAATGCAATAATGTCGTACACAGGGTGCTAATGAGATGAGCAGTGAACAAAGAACTACTTTTTACTACGTGAGTTTTTAATTTTTTATGTTATAGCTTTTTTTCATTGTTTTTTTTTCTGTCGTATTTCTTCTTGACTGTTTCTCTTTGTGTCCTCTGATTGGCTGCTTCTCTATTGTTTCATTTGCCGATGGTGATTGTATTATTTGATGACTCCATGGTAACTCCATGATGACTCCATGATGACTCCATGATGACTACATGATGACTCCATGATGACTACATGATGACTACTTCATGACTCTATGATGACTCAATGATAATGTAACTTGTAAATAATTTTTTTTGTCAACCAATGGTTACAGTTGAATTTGTCTCACTTTTTCATCCTCAAACGTAAAAATAAAATGACCTTGCTATCTCATTCCCCCCAGAAATGATATTGAAAATAACGTTCTTTCCAAGTTGGTCTTAATCAAAACCTTGAACCGAACTTAACGTACCCCTAAAAAATGAGGTTGTTTCAAGGTCTTCATGAACGTGAAAAAACCCTTAATTGTATCTTTTTAATAAACTTTATAAAATCATTCACTGACGAACGTTTTTTGCAAGTTTTAACAAACTTGTGTCGTATGTCCCTTACAACAGACAGTTGTATAAAACTTGTCAACCTGGTAGTATGATTGATTTGATGAATGATTTTATAGAGTTCCGTTCAATTAAGGGTTTTCTTAAGCTCGTAATGATATCAAACAACTCAATTATTTGGGATTACTTCAAAGGTTTTTAATTAGGACAAACCTGGGGTTATTCTTGGAAAATGGAAATAGTATTTTTGCAGCACCAGCTGGGCATAAAATGTAATTGTCGCCGAGGTTAAAATATATTACTGTAAAGATGAGTTGTAAGCCTTGTATTGTATAATGCAACCCAGTCAAAGTTTGTCGTCGCTTTGGAAGCGCCTTATGATTGTTTAGAGGCGTTTAGAAGCGTTTAACATCGTTTGGAGGCGTCGTTTTTTAAAGCATTTAGTATAGTTTTAAAACGCTTCTAAACCTGCATCAATATTGGAGTCGGCATATGCTATATATAAACAACATTAACAGCATTAATATTTCTTAAAGGGTTTTAGTGTCGTAATTATAACGTTATTAAGTTCACATTAATGTCACATAACAACATTAAACCACATAGTTATAGTTCGGTGTTTATTAAACTTGAAAATAAATCAAATGGAACAGTTAAAGGCATTTGTTAAGTTTTACCTCTTGTTTTGGATTCTGGCAACATTTAAGGAAAAATGTAAGATTTGTAGGGTATTTTATATAAATTTTTCACTAAAAAAAGAATTTTTGGCCAAATAGAAGTCATTTGAGGAGCAAAGTCAGGTTAGGTTTGGTTAGGTGAGGGTCTTATAATGTTCCTTTTTTAGCCAAAAATGTATAATTCAAATTGTGTGGGGTAACTTTTAGTTGCCATTTTTTCAAATACAAAACAAGAGGTGAAACTTAACAAATGCCGCCACTTTTGTTACTTTATGTCAAACAAATGTTATTTAAAGCTTCAAACATAACCCATAGCTACAGTTTTATTCGCGGATTTCGCGTCCAAGTTCGAGCAAATCAACACTTCAAATGACTTAATGAATTCCCATGTTTGGACAAAAATGGGGCTAGGTATAGGCAATACAACTGAATTGACATTAACATCATAATCTGTCAAGTGGTTTCATTTAAAATATTTGCAAAGTCCAAATAAGAAATATGTCTAGTCAAAGAAATAATGATTATTCTTAAATAATAATTTTTAAAAAAAACTGAAAAACAAAATGCAAAAATAGATTAATTTTATACATAAGCGGAATTTTTGTAATTGATGAAATGATCCACCTTCACCCCAAAAATCAGTATATACTTTGTCACAGTTTAACAACATTTGAACATAATATATCAATCACTGTATACTTTTATATATTCCTCCAGACCTCTTTTATACGAAATGACCAAAATACTACTTTGTTTCAATATGGATTTTTTAATTTGTGTTTTAATCTCAAATTATAAAAGTTGCAATTGTATTATATTCTTTTATTTCATTGTATTGTGTTTGAGAACACTACAATCTTAATATAACACATGCAATTAATAATGCAAAAGCTGGTATATATAACAAGTAACAAATAAGATTTAAGAATTAGATAAAACTATAAAATCAATTCAAAATACTGCAGCAGAGTTTAAAATATTCAGACAAAGCTTCGGTACAGTCCTGTTGGAAACCTTCTACAGAGGTACGGAGCTTTTTTGATGTATTTTGGCCCATTCCCTCAGAAATGACTGCTTGAAAGAGTCAACATTGATGTGAGAAGAAGTGCAGGCATTAGCTTACAACATCGACCAGACACATAAGTCCATAGGATTTGAATCGGGTGAAGATGGAGGCCACATTTCCTTACTCCAAAACTTTGGAAAATTAAAACCACCATTCCTGAGTTTTGTTTTGTTAAAATGTAAAAACCCGATATTTGAAGTGCATTTCATCTCACTAAGTGCCGGAACTAAAATATCCTCGATGTAGCACTTTTAAATTCATCTTCGCAACCTCTTCAACGAAATTGAAAGGTTTTTTAAATTTCTTCCCAAACAATGACAGAAGTCGAATTTTGATGGCGATAACATATCTCATGGTATCTGGTATGTCTTCTGATTGCTTTGCCAACACTGTCATTCTGATCATTGAATTTGGCCTCAACTGTAGACTATTTCGTCGGAAGAAATGATCTTTCCAGCTGGCGTGCTATCCTTCAGTTTGTTGAGAAGACCTTTTGATTGTCAAATCTTTTCTGCTTTTGGTGATTCGTGAGCTGTTGACGCTTTGTCATTTTGAAAGAGGACAGTTTGACGTCTTTTTTGATGATAGTTATTGAAATGTTACTCACATCCATCTCTTTTGGCAACTTTCGAATGGACTTCTTTGGGTTTCTACTTACCCTCTCACCAACAGCCTTAATCATTTTCTTTGTGCGAACAAACCGTGTGGGCAATCCTCAGCAGTACCAAGTTCTTTAAATCTCTTCAAAACATTATACACGGTTGATTTTGCCACTTTTAAGAGCTTAATGGTCTTGGCATTTGTTCTACCCGTGCGGTGGAGTTCAATGATAGCTTCTTGTTTGCTCATTTTTTAATATAAATTCCAAAAACTGTGAAACTGTGAATATATAAAGTTATGGACTGAAAGAGGAGAGTCACTTAACATAATATCTTTCTCCACTAACAACAACATATTTTAAAATAGATATTTTTAGTTTTTACTATTAAAAAAATAGTCCAAAGACTTTCTGCACACCCTGTACATAATTTATGTTCAATATGAAAAATTGTAGAATGAGTTTAAAACAAATATTTTTGTTCAAAATGTCATGTTTAATCAAAGATTTGAAGCTTATTATATAAATAAATATTAATTTTACAAAAAAATCCCCATCGACAAAAAAAAATTGTGAATTGAAAATTTAAAAATATGTCGAGCTAAAGAAAAAAATATTAATGTCCTTGAATAATAATTTTACAAAAAATTTGTAAAACAAAATACAAAAATGGATTAATTTAAAACTTGGGAAAAATTTTTCTAACTGATGAAAAGATCCACCTTCACCCCAACAATCAGTAGTAATAGACTGTACCAGCTTAACAACACTTGAGCATAATATATCAATGTATACTCTTTTGTGTTCCTCCAGACCTCTTCCATACAAAGTACTATTTTGTTTCTATGGATTTTTAAATTGTGTGCTTCATCTCAAGCTGTACTGGTTTCCCTACTTGGTACAAAATACAAATATAGGTGTTTTTAGCCACCAAAAACCATCTGAAGAGCAAAGTCAGGTTCGGTTTTGTTTGGTGGGTCCTGATAATGTTAAACTTTGCTTAAATACTGGTTTATGGAGAAGCAAAAGAATAGCTTAAGTCTTGTTTGAAAATGTGACATCATCTGACGATTGGTACGAATGTCTGGCTGTACATAATTCCTTGACAAATTATTTGTTTTGGCTATCACTTGAGTTATATTAATCTAAATATGAACATATGGGTATCAATCGAAAGTGCCACAGTTATAGAGTAGTTTTTGTACAGCATGTGATGGGCACAGCCGGCTAAATTCAAATTTCACCAAATTTGGCCAATACTTATTTTCTGGGCAATCGTTAAATAAGAACACCTAATCAAGAAAATGTGGTTAAAGTTAAAACTCGTGCCACTTTCGTAAATGCAGAATTTTTGTCGTAAGGTTACATGGCAAACAAAAATATTTTACCCTACACCTAATCTCTCTTCATTTTTTATGTTTATTTCATATGGTTAACCGTGTTTTATTCTCATTTTGCTTGTTCTCTCTTTTTTACGTTCTTTCATGTCATATGTTTAACCGCATTTTCTTCATATTTCCTTAAACTCTTCATTTTTACGTTATTTCATACATTTAACTATTTTTCTTCTAATTTGGTGTAATTATGTAATTTAAAACTTCCCCAATTTTAAAAATTCCTATTTATTTTGAATGGTTTTTGTAAGTATTAAAGGTGATAATACACTTTATTGAGGATAATTACCATTTGGCATAGTATCTAAATACTAACCTTTCAAATAAAACAATGCTGTGTTGTGACGCCTTGCCCGGATGTCGCATATTTTTAAACAAGACTTATGCTACAGAAACCATTGTTTCAGTAAATTTTAGCATTATCGTGATCCACCAAACAAAACCTAACCTGTCTTTGCTCCTCAAATGTTTTCCGTTGACCAAAAAATACCCATTTGAGGAGAAAAATCAGGTTAGGTTTTGTTGGATGGGTCACGACAATGCTAAAATTTACTTAATTACTGGTTTATGTAGCCTGTCTTGTTAAAAAATATGACATCATCCGAAATAACATAAAAATGAAGATAGAATAACCGAAATGAGTAGAAAATGCGATCAAATGTATGAAATAATAAAAAATGAAGAGAGTAGGTTAAATATTTTTGTTTGCCATATAATCTAACAACAAAAATTCAGCATGTACTTAAGTGGTGCAAGGTTTCACTTTTACCCCATTTTCTTGATTAGTTGTTCTTATTTAATGATTGTCATTTTCTGGAGGAGAAAGCACATCCAGTGCATCAAGATAGTCTTCAGAAGTTTTTAGAGAAAATGTTTTTTATAAATTTTGGACAAGGGGCTGATTTTCAGCACAAATTAGTCCAGAGCATTGCCTCAGCTTGCCATCAGCAGTGTCTTCCAATAGTAATTCTAATGGGAGTCATCACTAGAACGGCAGCCAAAGCAACGCCCTGAATTATTGTTAGTCGATTGACAAAATATCTTCAACTTCAGAAAGGTTTTCACTCAACTTGAATATACTTTTTTGAATAACTTCTAATCTGTTTCTACAAAATCTTGTTCTATTCATTTTCAAAAAACATATGTTAAAGTAGGGTATTTTGTCCATTGACTTATTTATGCTGAAAATCATCATCCTGCTTTGGAGGACATTTTTCGCCCAGTCTAATGTTTTAACAATTTCATAAAAAAGTATAATATCTATT
The DNA here is from genome assembly GCA_031471125.1 of Archaeomysis grebnitzkii. Classification (NCBI taxonomy): domain Eukaryota; kingdom Metazoa; phylum Arthropoda; class Malacostraca; order Mysida; family Mysidae; genus Archaeomysis; species Archaeomysis grebnitzkii. The sequence goes on along the minus strand of JARUHE010343740.1, from coordinate 4,477 downwards.
AAAATCAGCCCTACTGCACTTGGTTCTAAATGTATTTACACTAATATTAATATCCAATTTAAAAAAGGAGTATACTTTTATTCTTTATTACAAAAGAAATAGACAACTTGAAAATTCATAGAATATAAGTTTCCTAGATCAAAAAAGTTTGTCCACGTTTTACACACTGAATGCTTCTATCTAGAAGGATGTTTTGTTTTGGGAGAAAGAGAAGCATATTAAAATTTTAAACCAATCAAAATAAGTTGTATAAAACTTTAATAATATAATCTGACTTTAAACTTGCACTTTATCTAAATATCTTCTACCTTTTTGTAACTACATATGTATATTTATTATAAATTATAATCATGTAAGAATTTATCATTTGTTGTACATAAATCTCCTTCATTCACATTTATAAATTAAATTTCACTGACCACAGCCCCACAAATTAACTGTCAACACTTGACTGTTGCAAAAAATATTCTGCATGATACTTTGAAACTATATATGAAAATTGAAACTCCTCCAAACAACTTTTTTGACTTAAGATGACATTCCCTCCTGAGTTATACCCTTCAACAAATTTACAGTTTATATTTATAGTAATTTAAACCTCTTAATGTTATGAAGTATCCATAATGAAGACAAATTTGGAGCATGTGGTTATAATTTTATAATCACATCTAAACTATGTTTTTGCCAAAGTATTTGTTACTGGTCCCTTAAATTGGATGTCTAATTACATGCTACTGTAGCCTATTCTCTTTAATTTAGTATACATGTTTGGCCTTTGGGTCAAGTTTTCATAAAGCTATGATAGCTATCCCCTGTTTTTTCAGGATTATAGTGCCTTTTATTTCAAACATTTGAACATTTTATGAATGTGGTAGTCAGGTTAGGTTATGATTTGAGAGTTCCTATAATGCCTCATATTTATACATTTTCGTTTTCTGATTCTTTAAAAAAATCCAGAGTTTTTCATGTGTTTCATTGGAGCCCAGGGTATGACTTTGGCTGCCATAATAATGTTTTTCCATTAGAATTACTATTGAAAAGAGCTGCAACGGCACCCGAAGTCTTACCCTGCACAGGCATTACTATTTTATGACTTCTAGAACAATGGCCTAATTTTGTTCTCAGGGAAGCACAATTTCAAAACTCCAGTTAGCAGTTTTTTCTATGAGATTACTGCTATTAACATTTTAAATAATTGTTAAACAGATTGTTAATATTATTATTACTATCTTAAATGATAGTATTTTTAAATAATGCAATTTTCAACCTTTTTTTTATTAATTTAAGAATTGACTTCTGCCATTAGCAATTTTCTTGAAGAATTTGAATAAAATAGTAATTCCCTGCCTGTATATAGACCTTGGCAAGTTGTACTCCTAGAAAATTTGCACACTTTGGGCTTTGGCAAATTACATTCAAGTTTTTTACTTTTAAATATATAACCTGAAATTAAGTTCCTTGTTGTTTCAAATTGTTTAGCTCATCCTTTATACTTTGTCTAATTTGCTACAGTTCATTCATAAAAACCTCAAAGGATTTAGAAAGCTCTTAAAATTTTCAAACTTATGCTCACGGGATTTGAAAAACTGACAGATTATACATGTGAGATTAGAGGTAGTTTTTAGAGAATTTCACCCAGTTAGTTAACATTGAATAGTTAATTAGTTCAACAATTACATTTGAATAATTAAATGTGTTACATTCCTCCGCTTTAGTGTGTGGAAAGAGAAAACATGAAATGCGCCAGGTTTTTCAAAACTAGGAAAAATCAAGTTTTTTAACTCAACTTCACAACCTTATTGTATATGAGTATTTGGTTATCATGAATTTGATGATAAATTGGCTAAGTCAAAAACTCCTACAATGTTCATTATTTAAAAAAGTATAAATTCTAGGCAAAAAGGTCATACAGGCATTTTACCTTAGAATCTCCTGTTCATTCATTTGTTTTAAATAAACTTTTCTCTAAATCTTCAAATAAAAATCTGTTAACCATGAATTTCAAGTTTTTAATGAAATGTATGTTTTAATAAGTAAATAAATAAATGTTCTTCATTAGGGCATCCATTCTACAGATACCCTATTACAATTGACATGCGTAGGTTAGTCCGTCGGCAGCGGCGTATTTCATTCAAAATTTAGGTGAATGTAAATGTTAAAGTTTTTCATTTCGCAGGTTTTTTTATTGAACAAAGTTTATAGATAATGAGTTGAATAATAGCTTTGTTTAAACAAAACAATTTTATATATTATATTTTCTTTAAAAAATGATTTTTATAGCTCAAATTAACTTAGAAAATATTTCACTATGAAGGTAAATGTTGAAGTTTTTTTTTATAAATTTATAGTTTTTTCTTGAAAAATAAACAAGTATCTATAGATTTTTTCCTTAAATATGATGGTTTTAATGAATATTTCGCTATTTATATAAGTTCAATTAATCTGTCATCAAGGTTTTTATCTTTTACTGACATCATTTGTTACCTCTGGTTGATGGATGTCCTATTATATCCAATTTTTTTCATTTAAACAAACTTTTCTGTAAAATTAATATTTTTTGTTATTTTGAAACAAATTCAAATCATCCACCATCCCAACAACAACAATCAGAGGTCACATATAGAAGCTGGTTTTTCAAACACAGCTTAATGAAAGAAACATTCTCAAATTATTTTTCACAAAATATCAGCCTACCAATTTTGCCTCTGAACAGTATAAAAAATTTCAAAACTTGTTGTTTTGAGTAGCTTATTATATTTTAAGAAAAACAATAATGATGAGGAATGGTTTATGGCTGCAATTAAAAGAAGTTGGACTGAAGATTTGATGACAAATAATTTAAATAAAATGATTAGCAGTTCAATTAGCAATTTGACATGGAAAGGTACAATTGGCCAGATATAAAACTAATTGTTAACATGCACCAAATGGCACTCTAAAGTTATAGCCTATATATTGACATACAATTTTACCAAAAGATCAAATAATATAATTTTTTTTATTTAAAGATACTATTTAGTCTTTTTTTGTCACACTGGCTATGTGCAGAATTGCATGTTTTGAAGTTAATATTCTATGAGGTTGCTCTTACTCTTTCAAACTACCATTTAAAGGATGTTTTCACAAAAACTTGACTAAAAAGTTTTTTTTTCACACTGGCTTTGACCAAGGCAGCAAGTGGTTAATTAAAAAAACATTTTAGAGTATTTTAAAATTATAATGGATTTTTTTATATGCCTACCTATCAGAAAATTTTCAAAATGTATGTTCTAAGAGATTGTTAAAAATTATTATTCTTAGCTACCTGCTTAAATGACAATAAAATTATTTCTTCAAAAATTTGCTATTACTTGAAATTCTATTTTGATGAGCAGGAAAAAGGACATTTTTGGCATTCTGCTACAACTTGAAACTTGAAATTCTAATTAAATCATCTTTTCAAGAAAAAGTTAGGTAAATTTGAATGAATACAATTAAACAATTTGGAAACAAGAGAACTTTTTAAAAAAATACTGCTATGACAAAAATTTAAATTAAAACCATAAACTGCAAGACTAATTTAATTGAAACTGTTGATGGTTGAGTGGATAAGAAGGTCACATTGGTTGAGTGCACTCCAGGGCTATGCTATAGAGTTATCTTTACTATATTCTCCATAGGAATTATTATTGGAGTGGACTATGTGAAAGCCTAAAGCATTGGTCTGGTGCACTCCCAACTATTCATTGGGATGTTTATAAATCTTTTATGCTAAATTTACCCCAGCTTGGAGAAAGCACCCTATATTGGTGGCATATCCTTAGGGTACACATCACTTGATGTGGATAATAGTCTGATGGTTAATATGTAGAGTGGGGAACAGATTGGTTAAGTTTGATTGGATCGGCCATATGAAAGCTCCAAATATTATTATTAATCTTTCTTGTAAATTTCTTATTGAGGACGAATCCAAAGTGGTCAATTTATGTTGCACTGCATAACATTATTGAACACTCATTTATCTATTTTATATGTATTTACAATGAATAGTCCGCTATAAATTTTTATAATTCAAATTTTGTTGAAATACAAAACCTTTTTTACCAACAAAATGATATATTATTTTTTTAATGTAAACTTGATTTAAAGATCTATTGAAAATTTCTTATACTTATTTTATTTATTAATACATCTATAAACATTTCCAATTTATATGTTATTCTTTCATTTCAAGAAAGTTTTTTTCAACAAAATGATACACTGTATGAACTATAATAAGAAACATTTTTTTAATTACAAATATTAATAATAAACATATACGAGGATATTCGTAAATGAATTAAGGCTGTGGCCGAGTAAAAATTATGAAAATAACATTACTATACAGCAGGGTGATGAAAACCAGGGTTTTTTGTCCTCCAAGATTTTTTTCGTCCTCTTTCAACCAAAAAATTAGCCCGAAGTGGCCTTTTTCTGCAATAAAAGCTTAAAAACGAAC
>JARUHE010343718.1:0-10364 GCA_031471125.1 Archaeomysis grebnitzkii | reverse complement strand
GTGTTTTTGGCCACCGAAAACCGTTTGAGGAGCAAAGTCAGGTTAGGTTTTGTTTGGTGGGTCACGATAATGCTAAACTTTGGTTAAATATAAACAGGGTGTCAAAAATAATTATTTTCTCCAAGAAATTAAAAAATTGAGATACATTTTGCAAAGGATATTAAAATTGTACGAAAATTTCAGGTAAAATTTATTTTTATTCTTGAATTCAGATTTTAGCAACATCTAAAAAATAATGTCTGTCACTGCTTCGAACACTTACATTTAGGACTTCAGCCTTTTTTGGGACTTGAAGATTTATTCTTTTGAAAATGTTTTAGATAAATGTGCGCCGTCAGACAAACTCAATTCAAACTGTATTCTCATCCTCAGTAGCATTATAATTTACAATTAAAATTTACGGACGGTAAAGTGCCGTTCGATTTGTAATATGTAATATGTAAGCTACTAACACATTGATATTAAACCAAAATATTAACAAAGTTTTTTGCCGTGTTGTATTTCATTTAATATTTTTTGATAATCCAACATAAACATTTTCAATTGTTATATTATTGAATACTTTTGACCACCTTTTCCATTATAAAAAAAAGACGATAGTTTTTCATCGGTTTTGATCTTTTATACGTTTTTATTGTAGAAAAATGCCACTGGCTTCTAATTTTTGTGTTGAAGAGGATGAAAAAATCGTGTAGGACAAAAAAAGTTTGTTTTTGCCACCATGCTTGTAATTAAACATATGCATTCTCAGGTTGAACATTATTTAATAATTCTAATTTAAAACACGTATTCTTTATTTTTAATTATTGAATATCATTGAGACTTTATTATCCTACTCAAATTTTATTAATTGTTTTTTAATCTGTATTGAGAAATACAAATTTAATTTGTTGTCAGATTTTATGCATTCTGCTCTACGATGCTTGGGTTTATATTATTCTACCTAGCTTTATTTTGTGGCCGAAGCTTGTATTTTGATTGTTCTCATCGTACTTTAGTTTGATTGATTGTATATGTAATCAATTGTCCTATCATACAATGGCTGTTAATTTAGAACATGTGAAATTTTTTCCAAAGAAACTTCCAATAAGGTAGTTAAATTTTTGCTTTCTTACACCGTGATGTGAAAAATGAATTCATCTTTACTGTCGATGATAGAGTAGGGTCGACAAAACCTTGGTATAATAACACCAGGTAGACGCATAGGAACGAAAAAATCGTGCATTCCGATAGTTATCTTAGCCATGGTTTAACTGGGGCTAAATTTGACCCATTTAGTGTACCGTACTTTCAAGGACTAAAACAAACATGTTGTCATTTTTCAATAGACCTATGTAAGATCGAAACCTAAATGCTTCTAAAACTTATTTTCACCATTACATGAATAAACACTACAAATTACCATCTTGAGCAGTTTGAGCTAGCATATAAGAAACATGTTTGTTTTGGTCTTGAAAGTACGGTAAGCCAAATGAATCAAATTTAGCCCCAGTTAAGCCATGGCTAAGATAACTATCGGAATGCACGAATTTTTTGTTCCTATGCGTCTACCTGGTGTTATTATACCATGGTTTTGATGGCTTGTTAAATGAAGAAAAACCTAGAGAAGACATTTGAGAAGAAATGCCAACAGAAAGAATAACTGATAACATTGCAAGAATATAAATAGAAAAGACATTGAAAAAATTAAACTTAACAAAGCAGTGGAACCTGATAACACCGTGATGAAAGTATAGAATAACTTGAGGAACACAAGCATTGACAGATTGTGGGACCTGATGAGGAATATATATGAGCAAGAGAATATACCATCACAGTGGAGGAAAAGTGGTTTCGTGACGATTTACAAGCAAAAGGGAGAATGGGGTAACTACAGAGGCATAAAACTTGTCTCGCATACTATGAAATTTTAGGAAAGAAAAGTGGAAGATAGAGTACAAAAGGAAACAGAAGTCAGTGAAAACCAGTTTAGATTCATAAGAGGAAAGCAAACATCACATGCGATATTTGCTTTAAAACAGACGATAGACAAGTACAGAGAAGCAGATAGAGGATTACACATAGTTTTCATTGACCTAGAAAAGATGTATGATAGAGTTCCACAATCAGAAGTTTGGAAGTGTATGAGGCAGAAAGGTGTGAGAAATATGTGAAAGTTGCTCAAGATATATATAGAGACGTAACCTCGAAAATAGACATATCTGTTGTTTCAAATAAGAGTTAGACTACATCAAGGATCAGCATTAAGCCCCTACCTTTTCGATTTGGTAATGGATGTCATTAGCGAGGAAGTCTGAGAAGATGCCCGTTGGTCAATGCTCTTCGCGGATGACATTTTCCTGGCGTGCAAGACGAAGACTGAGTTGAGCAGAAAGTTCTAGAAATTTAAAAAGGCTCTAAAGAACAGGGACTTAAAGACAAGCAGGATAAAAACTGAGTATTTATGCTTCAATGGAAGAGAAGATGAAGAAGAATATGAATTAAGTGTCTCCTTTCAAGTATCTCGGCGCATGTGTGACTGAGAACGGAGAACTTGTGGTAGAAGTCCATCACACAGTTCAACCTGGGTGGAATGCATGGAAAAAGGCATCATTGGTCCTCTGTGACAGAAAATTAAGTGCACAACTAAAAGGAAAGGTGTATAGGATGGCTGTTCGACCCGCTATGCTGTTTGGTTGGGAAACATGGACAGGTGAATAAAGCACAAGAAAAAAAGATGAACATTGCAGATATGAGAATACTAAGGTGAGTGTGCGGTGTAACAAGAAAGGATAAAATAAAGAATGCACACATAAGAGTCACAGTAAAAGTTACAGAGATTAGTTTGAAGATGCAAGAAAGGAGATTAAACTGGTATGGCCATGTAATGAGAAGAGATGAAGAGTATAGGTTGGGAGAAGCATAATGAACATGGAAGTGGAAGGTTATAGAAGGAGAGAGAGACCAAAGTTTAGGTGGAAAGGTCGGATAAGAGAAGATCTGCAAAAAAAGTTACGAGACGAATGTGTGAGAGTAAGATGGAAAAACCTAGCAAGGAACAGTGACAATGTGCAAACATGGGAATAAGCTGCAGAAAAAGAAAAAAGAAGATTATTTGAATTCTTTTTATTACTAGTTTTTAACTCTTTTTTTATATTTTATCAACAGTGCATTATATCTAATACTTTCATTAAAAATAAAAGCATTTAATGTTGAAAACACGATTTCTTCAATACATTAGATCTGTGTTATGAATTGGTAAAGGAAATGTTGTTGTCATTGCATATCATTTAAAGCATTGATACTGCTCAATAAGTGAATAGGAGAAGGAAAATCTTTCTTACTTGTATAATATATTTACATAAGCTAGACAATAGTTGCTTTCTTATAAATACGAGCCATGTTTGAAACTTATCATAAATAGATTTAGTTTTGCATTGCAAAGATATGGTTAAATCTTTTTGTTTTGACATTATATCACCTAAAAAAACACCTATAAACATTTGGATCTGATAGTTTCACCACAGAAAAAATGCTAAATATAATAAATTTCTTCAGCTAATCAACGAACTAACACTGGTGACGTCACGGTCAACTGACTGCTTCGAATATGTTGGTTGATTGTTTTGTCTTTAAGCCAACAAACTAACCATCAAGCATATTCAAAGCAGTTACCAATGTCAGTTCGTTGATTGGCTGAAGGAATTTATCATAATTAGCATTGATTGATGTTTCTTAGTTGTTTTGTGGTTTCACATTGTTTACCATGTTATGGTTATACTCGGTTGTTGAAGTGCTGTAGCTTTGATTGTAGCTTCTCCATTATCGCAAAAGTCAATTACTTGTGCTCTTAAAGACAAACATTTGACCAATACCTTCCCTTGTGACGAACAGCGTACTTTTGCATGGTTATTAATCGTGAACATATTTTGAAACTGATGATGCTATGTGACATTCTCTCGAATATAATTTACAATACTTTATAACCTTTAGCAAAGTATCATTTAATTTGATAGATTTTGTTGATATGAAATACAATACAAAAAATCAGTGCGTTTAGATTTTAAGTTTTTCTTTTAAGAAGCACCATCAGTTTACACACTTACCAAACTAGTGAAATTAAGTCCTACTTTACGACAGTGTATCTAAAGCCAGAGCCATGTTCTTGTTCAAGGAGACTATAAAAAACTGACAGGAGTCACTGTCAGTGTGAAGTCTAATGAGTTACTGAGAACAGTTGCAACTTGTTAAACCATTACAAGCCACCCTCAACACTACTTAGTGTTTGTCCAAAAATATATGAAAATGACCAAAATTTAAATGTTCAATGTATTTTATAGATTTTCAAGCTTAAAATAAATATTTACATTAAAGGCCTTCGAAGGCTGCACTAAATGATCGAGCAGGCCACAAGTTCCCTACCCTTCATCTTAAGCTGTTGCCAAATCTTAGATTCTTTGCGATGGTCTGTGAAGTCAATCATTATCATTAAAGTGTGGGCAGGGCTTACTGATACGCATAAAGAAAATATTCAAAGTACGGCCATTGTCTTTATTATACTGTGATGTACCTAAAGAAAACAAAGACACTTTATTGGCACTCCGACTTACAATAGAGATTCTGAGATCACCATGAAAGGGTTAATATAAATACATATAACAAATAAATCCATAGCAAGTATAACACTAGGTTGACAATACAGAAACGATGCGTCGGTAATATTTATATATATATATATTTGTATTATTGAAATTATTATGAAGACACTCTTTGTAACGTAATAAATACTATTAAATAATTCTATCAGAAACAACCTGTCAGATTAATTCAATCATAAAGAAAAATATCATAAATTCCATAGATTAAAAAAGTTAATTAAGAAGATAGAATTCAGATAATATTACAACTATGGTATGACAAAACCAATACAAAATGGCTTACACTTTCAAATTAAATATAAATTTCAAAATAGTTTTAATTTTAAATATTATCTAAATACTTGTTTGCAAATACAAATAATGAAAATGTATGAAACAATTTGTTCTCATCTATAAACTTCATTCGTCAATGTTATGTAATTTATTAATTTGGAAGGTAAGTTTAAGTCATAAACCCCATGAGGAAGACACCAATTCTGATGAATTCTTTCTCGAATCGACAATGAACAAAGCTGCATCAACGACCTTGGAGAAATGTCAATCAACTTGTCTGTCACTATCTTTGGGTGAAGTATTTCTGGATGTCTGACAAAGCGATAACAATTAATTGAACTCATAAGTAATTTCAAAATTGACAGGTCTTGTTCGGGCCAATCGATTTTCCAGTTCAACTCACACGGACAAAGTTCAAAAGTGTCTTGACTGTTGATCTCTTGAAAGAACGATTCTAATTCATTCAATGGGTGTATTGCTTCAGTGTTTGTTTGTTTGCCGTTGATTATAGATCTTGAACATGCACAGTCCTTTCTTAGACTGAACCTCGCTCTTGCGTGGGTGGAAAGTTTGGACAATAGAGATCTTAACGGACAATGCATTGTTTCAAAAGAAAGTTTCGATCCGTATGTCAACAACATTGCAACAGCCTCCAGATCACCGCATTGCACTGCAGCTGTGAGTGGTGGCGCCCCCTGTAGAGTAACTAAAGGAGTATCAAGCACTCTCAACAACTCTCCTGATGGGCCGGGAAGCAGCAATTTTGTACGCATTGCATGGTTCACAAAGTACACCAGAGCATTTCTAGCAATATGTACATTGTCATAGTCAGGGTACCAACCTGACAGGACATGAGAAAGCTTAGGTCCTAAGACGGCAGGAACAATAATTCTGTCCAATCCCCCTTCACATAAATACATTGCTTTGATCAAATCTGATACAAGAAGACTGTCTTTTATATCATATTCTAATGCCAAACAATTTCCCACATATAGGATATCATGAAATTTTCCAAGCCTACAAATTCCGCAGTTTCCTTCCATCATTCTTGAATGATATTGAATTATAGCGGATATTAATTTGACCACAATTTCTTCTTCGTTTGGACTCATTTCCACCAATGGTTTCAGACTTTCCAGCAACTCTCGTCGTCTTTTCTTTGGTGCTAGGCAGTCACGAGACTCATTTTCAACTATTTTTTCTATAAATACTGAGTCTGGGTTGAACAAATTTCCAGCTGTTACTGATTTTAAAACAAGAGGCCAAACTATAGCTTGAAAAGGTGTTGGTCGTGAGCTGGGAAATGATCCGATGATTAATTTATTGCAACAAATTTCATATTTATTCTTTATTTTTGGCAGTATATCACATTTTTCATAGATGTTAGGTGAAACTACTTTTTCAGTGTCCTCTGCTATATAATAGTCTTCGTCAAACGAACTGCTTGTACTTTTATATGATTCAGTATCACTAACATCTTCACTTTCTGATAAACTTTTGTTATTTGCATTTCCACCCTTGTTTTTTATACCATTTTCCATTCCAATGGATTTTTGAACCTTTTCAATTGATTCCTTTATTTCAGATTCAATAACTGCCAAATGATTTTCATAAAAACGCAAATCATTTTCTGTGTCGTTGTCGTCATCACTATCACTGAAATTGGTTTCGCATCCATTTCTTATCAATTGATGTTTATTTACGATTAGAAGGTCACTTCGGTTGGTTAATAAAATAGAACTTAGGAAGTCATTTTCTTCTGATTGGTTGTCATCCATTTTGTATTTTGGTAAGACTGAAACAGATTAGATAATTAATAAACATTTTCAATAATTATTAACAATTTATTTTAATAATAATAATTAATAATAATTTATTTTAATAATAATAATTAATAATAATTTATTTTAATAATAATAATTAATGACATTTATATATAGCGCATGTTCTATATACTCACTTACGCCTTACAGCTAAAATATATATATATATAATTTATATAAGGAAGAAAGATGTACAGTCACGGAAAACTAAGATGCCCCATTTACTCAAATACAGTGTGAACATAATATTTGGGAAACACTAGCTTGGAAGTTTTAAAAATTTATTCATAAGTTTATTAAATTTAATTTATTCATATATTAGCTCAAAATAAAATGTTTTCAAAAATATTTGCTTGATGATGTTTCAAATCCTTAATTAACCTGTTTTGAAAGAATTAATTGTAAGAAATATTTTGTTTTTAGATATATTTTTACAACCGCTTACAAACAGTTTTATAAAATGAAAATTATAGTAAAGATATGAATAAATAGCTTGCTAAAACAAGTTTGTTTGTATATAATGTAGTTACTTTCAAGTTTGAGCTTATATTAAACATTGACTGATCTTACAAGATTTGGAAATAAGTTTTTTGTTTTTATCTTTATTTTTTTTGTTGAATATGAGCTATATGTAATAGTGTGAGATATGCATAAAGAAACATTTGTAAATATTATTTTTTAATTCTTTGTTTATATCGCTAGCTTATATTCTATATAAGGTTGGCAAAAAATAAATTAGCCCTTAAAATGTTCATATGCCATTTCATTTGTTTCTTATTTTTCCATATTAAATCAAAAATATATATAACAGTATAAATAGTTATTTTATTTATAAAGTTTTAACTCTTGCTTGTATAACTAATTGACACCTATCCACTTTTTATTTATTTTTTTTAAATTTAAGCAGTCTATCACTAACTGACTTGGTAGCTATGTTTGACAAAAGAGTTTCTACAGCTGACCTATGATTGTTGTTGTTGTTGTTGTTGTTGTTGGTGCTGGTGGTGGTGGGTCTGGTTTTGCTGTTGGTGCGATTGACAATTTGTGAACTGTACCTAAATGTTGTATTTTTTCAAAATGTGAAAAATAAGACGTGTTGCAAGAAGCACACAGTCACTTGTGATCTCAATATAAAGTGACGAGAAAATGCCACAAGTACAGTTGAGAGAAATTAAATTAAAATAAAATAACTAAGGATGAAGATTTTACAAAAATCTCGTCTTCAGAAAATTCGAAAAATCAGATAAAGCCAAAATTCTGAAAGAGGATAAAAACAACCAGGGTAAAGCCCAACAAAGTTTTGGGCAAGGGACAGGAATAGGATTAAGGTAGTAGGAAGTGAGCTAAGCAAAGAACCTTTGAAAGGTCATAGAGAGAAGAGGATACTTAGAAGCAATATATAAACTGATGCACTGTCAGAAGAGGTCTGTTGCTTTTTGATCTACTGGTTAGTAGGTGTGAAATGAGTGAAATTTTGTTGAAAATAACACGCCTTGGCATAGGCGATTTACACTTCAAGTTTGTTGTTTTAAATTCAACCAACATTTTTGGATCATGAATATTCGGTTCTATAATTTTAAGACTTCTGAACAATTTCAATTTTTATATTAAATATTTTAGCACAATAATTAAATTAAATGTTTTCGAATATAAATTTCGTTATTAAAAATATGAAATATATAATGGCATAGGTTTGTTTCCTTTGTTACTCCAGTCATGCACATGCCACATAGGATAAGTTGCGCCAAAAAACGTAACCGTTATAACAGGTTTGTTCATGTTTCATCATGGCAAAGTGTTTTTTATATATTGCTTCCAATGTTTATTCCACATTAGTGTTTTGTATAGCCTAATGAAAATTACGAGTTTTTGTAGGTAGAAGTATACGCAATTAATATAACTGTTTTTTTTTATGAAATAATAGTACAGTATAAGCCTACGTATTTATTTTAATGTTTAGAAACAACATGCCTAGCTTCAGCGAATGATTGTAATTTGTAAGTGTGTTATGCAGTGCCACTCCCACAAAAGGTTATTGCATAAGTATACCAAAAGTGAACATTTGTTTCATCCCTGATTAAGAATTAATCTACCTTAATGTCTTGTGAATGGCCATTTTATCATTGAATTCATAGTTTACCAAAATATTTGGTTGAAAAGTTTATTTGAAACAAATTTGTACGTTTCATCAATTCAATTAGTATTCAAATCGTAAACTTCTTAATTTTTTATATTAGAGCTATGTAAAGTTGGTTAGAAAAATGATCTACCAGTTAGCTAATAAAGACTAACTGTACATTCACTTAGCAAGCTTTCTTGATCAATTTTATTAGAAATATGAAAAGTTGGTTAGAAAATAGTCTAACAGTTTGCTAATAATAATTAATTGTACATTAAAACGGGGCATTATCAACTTGTCGAAATTGATTCCTCCGTAATATCATTTTGTCGAAAATCAGAGAATTTTTCGACAAAATGATATTTCGTCATTCAAAACCTAGAGCGCGATATCACCGCCCTTCTTGGTAATTGCAATAGAAATATTGATTTCGTGTTATATTAATATAAAATCGTGACAGATTAATAATCAGTTTTAAAATGTAAAAATAAACTGGAAGTTTGAATCACAAAAACTGATCCAATCAAGCTGATTTGACCAAGAAAAGTTGGACGACATCACATTATTTACACGGCATTCAAATACTCAAGAGTATTGAAGCACAGCGCGGCCGCGCACGCATTCTATCATTTTATCGAAATTTGTTTCTCAGAATTGAATCCTTGGAAACATCATTTTATCGAATTGTTTTCTCCGAAACATTATTTTAGCATATATTTCTACAAACGCAATTTCGTTAAAATGATATTCCGACAAATTGATATTTCGCAGAAAAAAAATCGCTAAATTGATATTTTGATCAAATGATATTTCGGAGGAATCAATTTCGACAAAATGATGTTTCACTAAAATGATATCACGGAAGAATCAATTCGATAAAATGATATTTCTGAGGAAACAATTCGATAAAATGATACTTCGGAGGAATCAATTTCGACAAAATGATATGGACCCATTAAAACGGCAAACTTTCTTGATCAATTATATTAAAACTATGAAAAGTTAGTTAAAAATAACGATCTTTATATATATATATATATATATATATGTGATTAAAACGATGCAATTAAGGTAAGTTGAAATTTTGATTAATCAGTTTGCTAAAAATGACAAATTGTTCAATATTTTGTTTTGATAAAATCGGTTTGTTGAAAATGATTTACTGTTTGATGGAGCTATCTATATTGGTAGATTTGGTTTGTTGAAATTGATAAAAAGTTCATCTTACTCAACAAACCATTTTTAACAGTGTGTTCTGTAATAATAATTATAAAATAATATCTCAAATGTGTTTGTCTTAAACATCAACATTTCATAACTATTCTTGTGATCGTAGTAGAAGCCTCGAGTAAAACTAGTTACTGAAATAAATTATGTTTGTAAATCAACTTAATGAGAAAAAACGTTGGTTAAAAAAACTTGAGTAGGTAAAGATTAAATTATAAAACTGCAAAAATCCAATCATATTTAACAAAACATGTCAAGAAAAGATGGGTCGACAACGTCATGGTA
>JARUHE010343707.1:0-10364 GCA_031471125.1 Archaeomysis grebnitzkii | reverse complement strand
TTTATCATACAAATTTCTTTTACACTATACTTTCAAGTTTTAACGACGGAATTCTGATGAAATATCCACCACACCTATAAAATTCGTCCGCATCGATAATTCTGCATTCAAAAAGTTGCACATGTTTTGATTAAAACCTGCATGAGAAACATTTTGCATGTGAATTTGAACACAACCACTGATGATGTCTGCATCACACCTACAAAATCCGTCCACATTGATATTTCTGCATGCAAAAATTCTCATACAAAAAATGAATGTGTGTTGATAAAAACTTGCATGTGAAACGTTTTGCATGTGCATTTGAACACAACCAATTAGGTATATAATAATCAGTTGACGAGGTGGCTTCCTTTATACTGTAGTCTACAAAGGACTTGAAACTCAACTGAAAGTTTAAGGTACAAAATATGATTGACTTTTGGATGGCACCTGAAGTCATCCTGATAAATTCTAACTCTGGCCAAACACGACCACTTGCTATTGTTGTCATTGTCCATCCCACTCCGTCCTCGACATAGAGGATCCAGACCCCGTTCCGGCAGGCCTGTTCCTCTTCAAATCTGTTCCTCCAGTTTAACTTTAAGGTGTTGGTCTTAGTTCTGTACATATTGGTTGACTCCGATGAATTATCATACAGATATTCTGCTTCTTTTAGTATGTAAAAATATACTAAAGGTGTGTGTGCAACCGAATGTCTTGCGTGTTATGACTGGTTACGGTCAGAAGCAGATGCAATCCAGTAATTTGGAGCAAAATCCAGGTGCAATCTGGTAAATTGTAACGAAATCCAGATACAATCTAGCGCTACATTGCATCCGTTTTCTTCAATTTTCTAGACACCCCAAAAAATGTTTAGAAATTTATTTCGTGGAATAAATGTAGCTATTGACTGTTAAATAAATTTTTAATACACAGGACAGCACATTTTTATGAAATGTTATTTATAAGTAAATGTATGTATCTGACAGCTGATAAATCCTAGCTCAAACATAAGTCGAGTCCAGGAACCAATTTTTTCGAATAAAATTGAATAACGTGACGTCACGTTTTTTAAAAAGCAACGTGAGCGACACAATTTTGAATTGTATTAAACAGCTGATCATATGTAAGCAATGACGAGATTGTTGAAAATAAATATATTTAAACTAATTAAATGAAATAATTATTGTTTGTATAATGTGTGCATAATCTGCATAGGTAATACTATTCATTAAATATATTAAACAAACCTAACAAATAAAAATTATAACTTACCTTCATCCACAATTTCTACTAATGCCGCGCAACCGTCATAATGCTTTTGCAGAGTGACGTGCGCGTTGAGAACTAGTTCCTAGTTAAAACTTTTTTTTTATACAACCTAATTATTGTAAGATTAAATAACAATGAACTAAAATAAAATATATTAAATAAGTAACATAAATTAATGAAATAAAATAACTTTCCGATCATAGCTTAAGAAAGTTATATTTCTTCCTTTGTTTGTAAACAAACAGACAGTTTTCAGTTTTTTTGAATAAAATTGCAACAAGGACGACCAATTACGAAAAGTGACGTCACATTATTCAATTTTATCCGATAAAATTGGTTCCTGGATTCGACTATAATGTCGGCAATAACCTAGTTTAGGTACATATAAAAAAGTACTGAACAAGAAAGATACTATTACACCAAAATGAGTGAAATATTGGTTGTTCTTGTATATACATTTTTCGATATGTTATTGAAAAACAGTTAAAATAGCCGTGATGTCGAAAGTGTGAGGTAGGTAATTACCAATAAAATATAAATATTGTTTTTTTTTTAAATCATAAAATATAAAGGGTATCATAATCTAAATATCCTGTAATTAAAAAAATAACAATATGTTATTGAAAAATAGTTACAATAGCCGTGATGTCGAAAGTGTGAGATAAGAAATTTAATTATAATTATTTATAAAACCTAAATGTATTTTTTAAAAAAGTTGAAATATAAACGAAATCAGTAGTTTATTATAAACTCATATTAACAATTGTTTCAGAGCCTAGATGAACGTTGAAAAAAGCCGCGTTCCTCAATAAAATATTATAAAATTGTATCAATGTAGTTTAAATCTAGAAAAATTGATTAAAATAAATAAAAAGATAAAAAGTGCGGACGAGAACTCTCTTTGAATTTGGTTCAAAATAAAATATCTTGATTCATACAGATTTACATTTAAATCAAGAAAAGTTTGTATTATTCAAAAAATTAATTTAATAATAGTTTTTATTAAAGATTTAAGTACTTACCAAAAGTGTAAGTACTGCAAACTAATAACATTTAGTTATTTTTATGGTGTAGGTAAATCAAATATTTCATTAAATATAACTTGAATTCACGCCATTCAAGCAACCAATCATGAGATGTTACAACTCTTTAAAACCTATTGATGTTGCCAGAATCGAGAATTGTCAGGGATTTTTGTAAAATTAAAATTTTCCATTTGAAGTCGAAAGTGTGTATTTTGACCTCATTTTTTGGCATCAACTGTCAAATGAAAATTGGACAAAAATCCAAAAAGTACAGTGCTCGAGTGGAACATTCTTGCACTTGTGTTTGCGGAGAGGGCGATGGAGTAGAGCAGTCAGCTATATGTTAGTGGTATGTTTAGCGGATTCTAACGATATTATCCGCCAAATCAATACCTACCAACATATCAGCCTTTCATTACCTTGCTGTGATTCCTCTACCCCACGCTCCTTTCCGCCACTTGAATCAAAAGTAAAAAGGGAGGGAAAATATTACTAACCTCAATTGTGGACGAAAATGTTCTTTCTTCCCTTTGGTTATGGAGACAACTCACCTGAATAACCTCCTGAGTCCATGTGTTAGATAGTAGTCGTGTTGTATTGTTGTGAATGTAATATGGGTGGGAGTACCTCTGCTCTACTCCATCACCCTCTCCGCAAAAACAAGTACAAGAATGTTCCATTCGAGCACTGTACTGTTTGCTAGGAGGACGATTTCGTAGAGCAGTCAGCTGCGTCTATGCAGGAGAGGCTTTCTAACGCAGCCGATCGCCTAGGCCAAATGCCTAAATTGGCGTAATATCGGAAGAAGGTAGAGGATGATTTCCAATTCATTTGTGAACGTATAGTGGAAATGGAGTATAGTGTGTAAAGGTGAGATGAAGCTATCCCCCTTACAGAGTGAAATGTAGTGTTTAGTTGAGCTGCTTGAGGATCTGCTTTAAGAATGATTCTTCGAAACCAGCCTCTTAGTTGTTGTTTTGTTGCTGGTTTTAGTTTGTTATTGATCCAGAGATTGGGACATCTGGGTACTGTTGTCCCAAAAACATTTTCTAAGTAAGGAGGAATTTCTCTGTGACTCAACCTGATATGGTCTAAAACATTGTCTTTGTAACCTCCTTGATCAGGCAAAGATAAATAGCCAGCTCTCTCCATAAGCACATTATTTGGAATCTTTTGGAGGAGCTGACCGGTCAAAGGGTAATAAATTTAAGTTCATAATTGATCTGTCTGCATATGCTGCGTCAGGGTACGAATTTACCAAATATTTGGCATATTTTAGGTACGAATGTCCTATATTTGGCGCAGATTCAGGGACAATTCCCACTTTTGTGGCCTTATCAGTGTATGAACAGCTATTAGAGTTAAAATGTCTGTCTAAGTGATGAGCTGATTGGGCATGCCCATCAGACTCGTCACTGTATGTGACCAAAGGAGTGCTTACCTTTGGTATTTTGTTTGTATGGACCCAGTTGGAATTACCAGGATTCCAGTCACGTACCCTTTTTGGCACCCTGACCCCAGAAGGGCCATCCTCGGAAATTGAACGTTTTTTGGCAGCATTACGAGGCGACACGTTATAATCATGTTCAGCTAACAATTTGCAAAGATTCTGAAGGATAAAAGTGCCGAAGTGCTGATTTGAAAATGTACACGTGCGTGGTGCGTGGAGAGATTAAATCATAACACGCTGCAGCTGATATATCATAAAAAAAACAACAATAACTGTTTAACCTGCACTTAAAAACATAGAGGTTTCTGATTTAACAGATTCATCTGAAGATGTACTATTGTACAGATCTTCAACGGTACGAAAACTGTCCATAATGGAGAAACACGTCTTACTTAACAAGGTGATGAAAAGCGAGTGATGGTAATGGCGGAAAGAAGCGTGGGGTAGAAGAATTATAGCAAGGTAATGTAAGGCGGATATGTTGTTATGTATGGATTTGGCGGATAATATTGTTAGAATCCGCTAAACATACCACTAACATATAGCTGACTGCTCTACGAAATCGTCCTCCTAGCAAACGCTGTTTCAAACTTGACTTAGTAAAAGTGATCAGTCAGTTTTTCATATTGGCCTATTTCATGCATCTGATTATTATTCTACCCATGAGTAATAAACATATACTTAAGCATATAGACATTTCTGTCTGACACCAAAATTAATATAACTAGTATAGTTAGACTTCGTAAAAGCAATACATAGTATATAAACTAGTGCTGAAAAACTCTTCCAAATATTAGGACGATGCCTATGTGTTAAATAGTTTGAGCTTAAGCTAAAAATATAATGAAAGGCTGAAACATTTATGCAATTGAGTGATACTATTTACTTATATATTATATGTTAGCTTATACATGCACTACATTATGTGTGGTTTGGAGACACGCTAGTTTGGTTTAATCAAACTAGGCTGTATGTTTATTAAAAATATTAGGACGAAACAAACTTGAGAATAGTTAAAATTTCTTGCACCCATCGTGTCAATTAAAACTATTATGAAACATTAATATTTTATGATGTTCATTAACATACAATTCATGAAAGTACGTTGATTTTGCGGCGCGCATGTTGGCGCAATCGAAATGAATGTGTACATTTTAATTTAGTATTTTTAAGCATAGCAAAATGTTTTAAACAGCTGTGAAAGTACGATTAAATTGAAGTGCATGCATTTTATTTTCGTCACATATGTAATTTATCTAAATACGCCATAAGGTGATCTTTTTAGTGAATTTCTTAAAAAAAAGTATTCTGATTTTTTGACGCAATTGGTACAACTACCCTAACTTTAAGGAAAGAACAGAAAATGTTTCACATAATGAAAACACTTTAAGCTTGAAATTTGAATTATTTTATTTGTTTATGTAAAATATATTTTCCCGTTTCTACAATAACTAATATTTTCATAAGCTTTCTTCAATGAGTATTACATATACTTCTCACCGTTAGCGCTTTCAGCGTTTCTTGTAACACCGGTGATATATAAGTTCTTCTCCATCTTGTCTTACACCAGTGTTACAAATTAGGTTAGTTATGTTTTTAATACAAATAACTAGGCACTTGTATAGAGTATTTAAAAACAAAAGTAACTTGTTTTGTATTACTGGTATAACATAAGATGGTGTAAGCCATTATACTTATGTATGATTGATGTTATAAGAAACGGTTAAAATGTTAACAATTGCATTCGATCTATATAGGTATATTATAAATATAAAGGTAGTTTAATTTTTGAGGTGACTGTTTTAAAATATTAAAACATAAATAAGCAAATAAAGTGAAACAATAAATAATAAGAATTCATACTTTCAGCTGAAATAGCTCACGAAGCGCTTCAAGTTGTCATTGCAAAACGAACAAAACTGTAACTAAAAACGTCGACAATACAAATCCATTTTTAGTTGTAGTAACAATTTGGAAAATAAAACTATTGGTATGTTAACCTAATCTTGGTGATAGTTTCAGAGATTTAACAATTGATCTAAATGTGCTATTTGGCCTAATAAAAAATCTATCATAAGAGCTGCAAATAATTTTATGAACTTAACGTTGTATTGATTTGTATAAGTACTGAACCTTACTGTTAACTTAGGTTCACTTTGTTTATTTAGTGTTTCATATTTATTCATTTAACTATTTAAAGTAAATTAAGCTTCAAGGTTATGCATTTAGCTCGAGAGAAAATGTCAACCTTGTCACTTCTCATTGTAAATAATATTCAGATTTATTTGTCTTGAATTCTTGCACAAGTTTTAAGATTCTCATTTGACGTGAGCACATTGTAATATCTTCAGTGATTAGCTCTGGAATTGTCTAACGTACTATCGGCCAAGAAATAAGAGTCCTCGTCCAACTCGCAGTTTTCATTCCATTTTTGGTTATGCTAAACAGTAAACCTTACATTGCATCAATGATAAATCACTCTCTGGTGAACACTAGTTTATAACTTTGCAGGCATTAATGTGAAGGAAATTTTTAACCTGCTGCCCTCAGCCGTCCAGGGTTCACTCTTCAAACCACATGAACACTGGACGGCTGAGGGCAGCAGGTTGAAGATTTCCTTCACATTAATGCCCGCAAAGTTATAAACATATGATTTACTTTCCCGTGTAAAGCTTGTCCATTGCCTATACAATATACATATAAGGTAAAAGAAAGCGATGACGCACGTTACTATTCTCCCAATACGTCGGACTCCCTTTCACTAGTTACTTTTAAATACCACAAAAAAGCATCAAGAACTTAACCAGAGCTTATTATACTTGTACCAAAAAATGTCAGGCTATACAATAGCAAGTATCTTTATTTTATGAAGGTTTTTAAAATCAGAAATGGAACAAGAATTAAAGAAAATAGTAAAAACTATATTTTTAGTAACGCTTAGTTAAAAACTTATTTATAATTGTTTTAGTTCATAAATAAATTAATAAATAAATAATTATAATAAATAAATAAATAAATAAATAAATAATTATAATAAATAAATAAATAAATAAATAAATAAATAATTACAATTGTTTTATTCCATAAATAAAGTATAATTTTTTATTGACTTAATCACGACTATAAAGTAAATAAAAAAGTACGGTTATTAAAATGGAAGGATCTGTATTTGTATAATTTGACTGCATCAAACAAGGCTAAAGAAGCTACATAGTTTAATTTGTTAATAAATTTAGTCCATTGAATAATTTAAAACAATATATTTCCATAACTTATTAGTTGAGCGACAGTGAAATAGTTCAACTAATCTGACAAGTTAGACACTTCACAAAATGATTAAACTTACCTGAAACTAAAATAACAACAATTAGAAACATAATTTCTAAATTAAGAAACAAACTCCAAACTTCTTTTTGAATACTTTTTGCTCGTTTTCTAAACCTCAGATTGATTTTCATGATAAAGCCAACACAAACGAACTTGATGATGCAATATAAAACATACGCGATTCTGAAAAATATAAAATCGTTTTAGTTACGTAAAAAATCATAATTGTTAAGTTTCAAAAAATTATGGATGGTCTTTTGCCAAGGTAAAAGAGTTGTCATACTTGATATTTTTAATTAGTTTTATCATTAAACAATTAAAAACAGATCCACAATAGCACAAGTGAGGTAAGCTCTACATTATTTGAATGTTGGTTGCCTCACTTGTGCTATTGTCGATCCAAATGTAACAAAAACAAGATAAATTACATAAAGTCGTTGTAGCTTCCATTGCCGACACATTGGATGAGAAATCCTGTGAATGGTGCAAAAAACATCCCTCCGATGGACCCGAAAACCCTTTGTTTGCCATAATCACTTCCCTGCTCCTGTTGTAAAGATAGGTTTATTAAAGATAGTCTTAAAGATAGTTTAAAAGATTGTCTTAAAAATAGTTTTAAAGATAATTTTAAAGATAGTTATAAGAACTCTAATACGTCATCAATGCACCATTTTTGTCACAGCATCTTTAAAGTAAATTTAACTTTTGTTGACCTATTTTTAATAATACAAAACTAAAAAAAACTAAAAATTAAAAAACCTATTTTTAATCATACAAAACTAAAAATTAAAGAAATCTTCCACACCAAATATTGAATTTATATTAATAAAGCACTGAAGGCAATCGTGGCCTCATATCATAAATTAACCAGATGCCAAAATTGAATAAAATAACTTTGATTAAATTATAAAAAAAATAATATCTCACAACCATTGTTTTATTTAGAGAGGTTGGTTAACCCCTTAACGCCTGTAGGGACAACACAGTAAAGGTTGTAGGGTTATTCTCAATACAAATATAATTGTATTTTAGACCTTATGGTAATAGGAGTAACAATTTGGGCGTTGAAGGGTTAAAAACACTACGTTTTATTTTTCTTCAATAAATTCTATAGAAATTGTTTTATTGTAACACAACTTTGAGTTAATTATGAATACTTCATTCATTAACACTAAGTTAAATCGTAGTTAATTGTTGTAAATTGAAAAAATAACAACAGCTTTAAATAATTGTTATTCATTGTAATTATTAGCTTGACCTTACACTGAATGCCTCATTTATGGTTAGTAACTATTGGTGATGTTGTAATATAAAATGATAAATATGAAAGATTACAAAATATTTGTTGGTATGGTTACGTTCAAATGTACATGCAAAGTGTTTTTTCCTACATGCATGCAGTTTTTTTGGCAAAAAACCTGCATGCATGCAAAAAAACACTTTGCATGTGCATCTGAACGCAACCAATAAGTGGTGAAAAGTGGCCACACAAAACCAACCTTTAACACCGCCAGCGCAGAGATCTCGAACAAAGTGTATCCAAAACCGATGAGGAAAGAACTTGTGAGGCTGCTTACGATGAACAGCGAGATCGTGAGGATGACGTTGTGTTCCTCACTGTGTTGGTTTTCCTCACAGGTTAGGTTGTGAGGGACAGAGATGCGACAATGGTAGTTGCATTCCACCTCTTCGTAAGGTCTCTCCGGGTCTTTCAGATCAGCTTTGTCTTCATTCAGGCTGATCACAGGGACTGCGATGGATTTGGTCGAGGTTTTACACGAGTTCCACACTTTATTGTCTTTTCCTGACAACTTCGGGTCGTGGACTTCAATTTGTGTGTAGTTCTGGTTGAGCAAACTCAAATCTAACTTGACTTTGTGTAGCTCAAAACTTTTTGGTAAATTATGTTCTTCATATGAAATGTTTTTGTTATAGGTGAAGCACTTCTGACCTCCGCCATTTGAGACAGAGGTGAATTCACACACATAGAACACCAAGTCGTCTTTTTCTACTCTGATGGCAGTACTTTTCAGCTTACTCTTCAAAGACTTTGGATAATCAATAACTGTGTCAGAACAAATGTATCCACAATTTCGCGCCTTCATCTCTTGAACAAGAATATCTTTGTTGAGAAACTTACAAGTGGATTTGTCTAAGGTTGAGGATAATAAAAATGTGTCTTCACCGCATATTAGATCAAAGCTAACTTCGGATTTGTATTTGGGAGTTGTTCGTGCTGGGGGAATAAAAACGATCATGAGAGCGCAGACTCCACTGAGACCAACCACTATAACCAACAGCAGCTGCAAAAAAGTTTTATTTTTTATTTTGTTTCCAACAAGAAACGTTTGTTTCGTATTAGTAATATATTAATTGAATTGAAAAAAAACGTTTTTTTAACAAGTCTGTTTTTTATTAGTAAAACATTATTTAAATTAAAACATAAAAGGTAAATGTTAGGACAGAAGGCAAAAACTCACCCGAAAGTTTCCCATTTTGTCTGCAATAAGTCCTGCCAAGAGGGGAGAAATAATCGGTAGAAGGGGACTGATTGTGTAAATGATTCCAATCTCCATTTGGTTCAACCCAACCGCCTTCAGAAGAAGCGTGAAATATGGAGAGGTACACTGAGTTGCTGAAAAAATTGTCTTAATAGTGTACTATCGCCCAAAAAATAAGAGTCCTCTTCTACTGAACAACTATTTGAAATATTTTATTTCAATGTATTTAATTATTCTTATAAATAAAACTTTTTTTTTAATTTTTAACAATAACCAATAAAATAATTTTAAAAATGTTCATTTGTATAATTTTATTCGTTGGGGATTATTATTTTTGGGTGATAACAGCTCTGACTTTAACAAATTATATTTCAAATAAAATTTCATTGTTTTATTTATATATTGTTCAATTGTAGTATATGTTTAATAATACATATGTATTAACAATAGCACAAGTGAGGTAAGCTCTATGTTGTTTGAATATGGATTACCTCACTTGTGCTATTATGGATAAAGTCTATTCACTCACCTCCCATAATAAGAAAAAAAGTGATCTTCAAAGGAACTAAATTTGGGTTCAAAAGATCTCCAAAACAACTCCGGACTGCCACTTTGCTGTCCTCCTTCAACTTCTCGCTTTTCTGACGCGCCCTCCACGTCATTTGGCGCTTTTGACTCATTTTACAGACCTTCCAATGCTATTTTTAAGGTTTTGAAGTTTAATGTTCACATATTTTGAAGTTTAATGTTCAGATATTTTGAAGTTTAATGTTCAGATATTTTGAAGTTTAATGTTCAGATATTTTG